>JAJJMB010012161.1:462086-507469 GCA_023531105.1 Papaver atlanticum
GGATCGGTTCCCAATATCTAAAAACGTGTTGCACATGTTCATAGGATTGGTTCCCAATATATAGAAACTTGTTGCACCTCTTACAAGGATCGATTCCCATTTTGTGATCGGTTGCACCTCCAACTAGGATCGGTTCCCCTTTGCCTAGAGTTGGTCATACCAATTACAACAAATCGATCATACCATCTCAGGTGATTACTTAAGATCGGTTTCACTAATAAAAGTCGTACCAATACAAAAGGCAGGCCTTGTGAATAGTTTTACCAAGAACATAAACAAGTCATGAGCGGTTATACTAAACACACATATTGGTAGTTCAAAAGATATGCAATGAATAACAATACCAATATGCCTAGCGATTTCCCTTTCGATTCATAAAAAAAGTTCATGAATTTACTTCCTTTAAACGAATGTAACACATTGTTTCCTAGGATGAAATCTTCACCATATACCCATCATAATCACAAAAGCATTCAAACGATTATGTTGATGTCTTATATACGAAGTTCAAAAGATAAGCGTTATACTTCGTATTGTATTCCTTAATATTACGTCTAACTAGAGTATAATCATTCATATCGCAGTTTTGTTTTCAATATGCACGACTTGAAAGATACGTTAGGGAATGAAACAGTTCAAGTCAAATATTACTAACCTCAAGTTGAAGGATGATGTCGTCGTTGTAGCTCCTTACTTCTTCACATTCTTCAAGTCTTCACGTAATACTTGTAATGTCTCATATCCTAATACTTTCAAGCTAACCTATACGAAGTTAAATCTAGCATATAATTAAGCGACTCTTTAAACGAGTTTTTATTCACTAAAATATGACAACCAAACTTGACATACCAACGCTTGGTGGGTTCAACTGAGCTATGCTCTAACAAACTCTTATGGTCTGTATGAATGATAAACTGTTGACTGCTCAGATAGTGTTTCCATTTTTGAACAGCCATGACAATGGCTAAAAATTCTTTCTCATATGTAGACAAGGCCAATGCCTTAGGACCCAATGGTTTGCTGATGAAGGCAATGGGTTTCCTATTCTTCTTAAGCACAACACCAATCCCTTTTGAACATGCATCAGTTTCTAAAGTAAATGGCTGAGAGAAATCAGGTAGGGCCAATACTGGTGTTGAAGTCATAGTATATTTGATGGCAGAGAAGGCATGAGTGGCAACATCAGTCCATGCAAAAGAATCCTTCTTGAGCATATTAGTTAGTGGCTTGCAAATATTGCCATAGTTTTTAATAAATTTACGGTAGTAACCTGTAAGCCCCAAGAATCCTATGAGATGCTTAAGTGTTTGTGGTTGTGGCCAATTAACCATGGATGCAACTTTGTCAGGGTCTGCAGCAACACCATTGGCAGTGATAATATGGCCAAGGTACTCGAGTTGTGGCTGAGCAAAGGCACATTTGGATAACTTGGCAAATAGAGAATGCTTCCTCAATAAAGCTAGTGTAAGCTGCAAGTGCTCCATATGTGCCGCAATGGATGGACTGTAAACTAAGATGTCATCAAAGAATACAAGTATAAACTTACGAAGATATGGCTGAAACACCTCATTCATGAGGGCTTGAAATATTGCAGGGGCATTAGTAAGCCCAAATGGCATGACTCTGAATTCGTAGTGGCCATGATGAGTGCGAAAAGCAGTCTTGGGAATGTCTGGTGCATAAACTCTGATTTGGTAGTAACCTGAACGAAGATCTATCTTTGAAAACACCCCAGAACCATTCAATTCATCTAACAATTCTTCTATAAGAGGAATTGGGAATTTATCTTTGACAGTAATGTCATTGAGTTTACGATAATCGACACAGAAATGCCAAGTTCCATCTTTCTTCTTGACTAGGAGAATAGGAGCAGCAAATTGACTATGGCTGTGTTGGATCACACAAGAAGATAGCATTTCAGAGACTAATGACTCCACTACATACTTATGTACATAAGGGCATTTATATGGCCTTTGAGAAGTTGGGTCAGACCCAGTTTTTAGTGGAATTTTATGGTCAAGTGACCTAGAAGGAGGAAGTCCAGTAGGTTCTGCGAAAACATCTGAAAAAGTTTCTAGAAGAGCAAATACTGCAGGTGGTGGTGGAAGTATAGGGGTTGTAGAAATAGAGAAATATTGGCCAATGAGGGTAGGGGTATTACTCTTAATAAACTTTCTGAAAGAAGAAGCACTAATGAGACTCAGAGAAGGTTTAGAAGAGGTACCCTGAAGTGTTATTGGATTGCCTTGATGTAGAAAAGAAATGCTCAGCTGACTGAAGTTAAAAGTAACATCACCAAGTTGGCGCAACCAATCAGCACCTAAAACAATGTCACAACCACCTAGAGGAAGAGCTCGTAAATTTGCAGAAAACTGATGCTCTTGCATTTCCCAGTTGAGGTGTTGGCAGATACCTTTGCTGATGGTGATGTCCCCATTAGCTACTGTAACAAGCATTTGACCAGTTGGAGAGACATGAAGGCCCAATTTGGAGGTCAATGCAGCATCAATGAAACTATGTGTACTGCCTATATCAATAAGGACAACCACGGGATGCTTGTTGAGATGACCAGAAATTCTGATAGTGTCAGGAGCAATATTTCCTGTCAAGGCATGTAAAGAAATCTCGATTGTAGAATCATAAGGCGAGAGAGATACATCATAGATTTCTTCAGTGGACAATGAACCACTCCTCTATGTCTTCATCAACAATTAACATAAACAGTTGTTGAGTTTTACATCTGTGACCCTGTTTGTAAAACTCATCACAATTATAACAAAGCCATTTATCTTTCCTAACCTGCATTTGCGCATGAGTAAGTTTCTTAAAAGGAGGAAGAGAATTTTATGGTGAAGTTTTTGTGGGAGTAGTAGGGTGAGTCACAAAGGGGTTGATGATGAAGTATTGTTTTTAGAAAATGTAGAGGATTGAGTGAAAAAAGGTTTGATGGTAGATGGTGGGTGGGAAACAGAAAGTGGTGAGGGTGCAAATGGTTTAGAGAAGGATTTAGTTGGTTTAGGATGATGATGCATAGAAGCCTGTTGCATTCTAGCCAGATAAAAATCAGTTGCGGTATTATCAGGTTTGAACATTTGCACTACTGTACGGATCTCCTCCTTTATACCACTAATGAAACTCAAAGTGTAAAAACTCTCAGGTAAATAAGGATTGTTAGCTACCATGAATCTTTTATAATGTTCCCAAAGATCATAATAATCCTCTACAGTGGTAGTTTGGTACAGTTTATTGAAACTACCAACATAATCATCAGGAAATTTATGTAAATTGAAGTACCGTTCACATTTGAGAGCCCAACCACGAGGATTAGTACCATTAAATCTTGGAAAATCTACTTTGGGGGTACGAGAGAACTTACGATATTTACCGTGAGAGAGATTATGCATCATCCGCTGAAATCCTGCAATGGAATTATCCAGATTTGGTTGAGGGATTTCAGATGAAGACGGATCTGGAGGTGAAGTCGAGTGTTGCGCAGGTTCTAGTAAACTGATAATAAGATTCATCTTGGTACTAAAGGACCGAATCTCAGATTTAAGCTCAGTGATTGAATCTGTGTGTTGAGTAACAATGGTGGAAATCTCTTGAAGTTTTTCTTTGGTGGTCATGGTTACAGGTTCCAGGATGGAGTCTGATACCAATTGTAGCGTACCAATTACAACTACAAGGAGAATTCAAGGTAACTAGCAGCAAGCTGCTTTCTCTCTGATAAATCAGAGCCTAACTTCAATTGAAGCAATTTTAGTTTTTCATTACATAAGTTCAGGAGAGAAGAATGATTGGTCTTTAATAGACAAATCCGCACTAACTGTATCAACGGTTATTAATACATATTATCTCACTAGAGAATTCGAGGAAATGACTCTAGGATTATTACACCCATTCAATGGTTAGTTACACCCATCAATAGTTACTCAGAAATGTAATGTTGTGCACAGTGAAATCTGTGGAACATGACACGTATCCTGCAGAGATGTGCTAGGAATCAACTGTGTGTCCATATGATGAGCCAACAAGACCAATGTATCTCGAAAGGATGTTCTAGGAGTCTGTCGAAAGGGCTCAGAGGGAGAATAACCAGCGTATCTCGCGGGGATGTCCTAGGAGTTATCCGGAAACCTTGGTAAGTCGAGTCAGAGCCTAGAGTAGACATGACCAGTGTTTCTCGCGATGATGTACTAGGAATCAGTCCTTGATCTCAAATAGGGTGAGTCGTGCTTACAAGAGATATGTATATCTCTGCTCTGGTTCATAAGTCCGTTGGGGACGTATTTACGCATCTACAGAGCCTACATGACCAACAGCATCTCGTTGAGGATGTATACTAGGAATCATGGTATCACAATAAGCTGCGTCTCACGAATACATGCTGGAATTGTGGTTGTTCTGGTTCATAAGTCTGCCGGGGACGTTTTACGCTCTACAGAACCTACGTGATCAGCAGTATCTCGTTGAGGATGTGCGCTAGGAATCACGGCATCACGACCAGCAGTGTCTCGCGGGGACTTATACTAGAAATTGTGGCTAAGGATGCCTTGAGGGCAAAGGGCTTAATCTCTCCCGTGAGAGTTGAATTCGGTCTATAGGGTTAAAATGACACTTTTGTCCCTTATCCAAATTTCACCATCTACAGTATGGTAGCAAAACAAGTTATTGTGGAATCACAAATGATGAGACGAAGATGTTTGTGACTACTTTTTATCTTGCCTATCGGAGATTAAATCTCGAGCAAATCTTAGAGAAGATAGTACTCAATACGATAGATTAAAGCAATATCAGAACACGAAACTACAGAGAAAATAGTTGGGTCTGGCTTCACAATCCCAATGAAGTCTTTAAGTCGTTAACCTATAATGGTTTTAGGAAAAACCTAGGTTAAAGGAGAATTGACTCTAGTCGCAACTAGTATCACACAGGAGGTGTGGGATTAGGTTTCCCAGTTGCTAGAGTTCTCCCTTATATAGTCTTCAAATCAGGGTTTACAATCAATGTTACCTGGTAACAAAGCATTCAATATTCACTGTTAGATGAAAACCTGATTAGACTCAAGCTAATATCTTTCAACCATTGTTGATGGTGGTTTTTAGTCCAAGGGTAAAATTGTAAAACCCTGTATATAACACGCTGTCATCCTACAAAGGAACAAAAGCCATCTGAAGTGATGAATGCATAAACCTCTTCGCTCATAGATGTATTGAGCAATACAATATATTTGTCTATATATATATATTTCATTCAGAATGGTGCATATAGCAACAATCCCAAATATTCTATGAATTTTATTTTCCACCAGCATTATTCACTAATGCATTGCCCGCCTAGTATTTTCCTATGTTATGTTCCCCAGCTGAACTCTCAATATTGGCATGACATGACGGTTAATGTTCTCTCGCAGCGGAGTAGCACGAATCTCCCGAAATGTCAGTATTGAGATCTGCATGAAAACACTCACACAGGCTGCACCACTCTCTGATAAAGAGATTTTCGGGTCAACGCGCTTTTGATTAAAAGTTAGCACAATCGACGTGCTTAAATTCCTTAAGGAAAACCTAGATTGCCCATGACAGTCTTAAGGAGCAATCACATCCACAGGATTTGGCCACACAATTCGACAAGCTTAGCCTCTTCCCGGCAGAACTAGGCAACCTCCATAATGGCCACCGGCGGGCCCACTAGCATCCTAACCGATCAAAATTCCTTTAGTTCATCCGCAACAATCCTGACCGTTAGCCAAAACCAGGGTGATCACGCTGTTGAAAAAGAGCTCAAACAAGCTAAGACCGATTATAACGGTCTCAAAATTCCTCACATCCGCCCAACTTAACTAGCCTAGTTGGACGGTCTGGATTTCCCTTCGAACGATCAAAGAGGTGCTGGTGTGTTCACTGGAGACCCAGCTATACCCATAATCGATCGACTTGCGCACGACAAGCCAAGAGTGTATAGAATCGCTTGCCCAAAGTAGGGTGAACACGCTGCTTTGGAAACCCTAAATTGCGTTTGCGGCAATGAGCTACTGTCGCAAATCGATCACAACCATCCTTCTTCGCTGGCCAAAGCGGGTGGCTTGGATTCAATTTTAAGCGGCCAAAAAGTTGTTAGCGTGCTCACTGGAAACCTGCCTTTGCATAAGGCCGGTCGGCCTGCTCAAACTAGCGCCCAGCGCTTTCAATCGATCATCCAAAATAGGGTTGACCACACGGCTTCTAAACCCTAATTTGAATCGACGGCAGTAGACAACTGCCGTAAATCATCTCGTCCATCCAACTTCGCTATCCTAATCATGTGGTTTAGATCTATTTTCAGGAGGCGAACAGGGTAACACTGTGATCACCGACCATCCTTCCTCCACAGGGGGCGATCGATCAAGTGGTAGCTCACCCATAGGGTTCTCAAACGATCATCCAAAGGTGGCCGGTCACGCTACTTTTTTAAGACATTCAACTCGCGACTAATTTAGACGAGCTCTAAAACAACGATGCTTCCTGCACATCGATTAGTTTCCAGCAGTTTGTTTAAAAGAGATGCTTCATTTGCATCAATTATAAACGATGCTTTATGAATACTGATTCCATAAATAATTTTATTATTTGACCTAAAAGCACTATATGCTACTTCAAACGACGACTCTCATGACTTGACTCATTTAGCAGCCTGTTGTACGAATTTTCTTACAAAATACTCGAGACATCAAACGTGTCACAAACTGGGGGATGTTCACTGGGGTATTGGTCTGGTGGTTTACGGCGTGCGGCGTGCAACGCGCCCATTACGAGAAAGTTTCAGGAAAGAACGTAAAGTTAATAGAGAGAGTAGTGGGTGAAACGGTGACCAGTCTTCCCTCATAATGGAAACGTGATGATCACCACTTTTCGCACAACCCCACTTCTTCACTACTTAACTGCCTCCACTTCCTATGAGATCAGGGTGCACTTGATGACTTGTATAAATAGGTTCTTAATCTATTTCAAAAAAGGGGGACAAGTGTTATCAACACAAGTATCAAGAAAACACCAAGAACTGATAGCTTACGTTCTGCAAGCCAGTTCCACATTCTGATACAAGTCATAAAACAGCCACACCTTCATAATTCAACATTCTGATCTCAAACACCTTCTTCTATTCCCTCCCTAAGATCAACCCTTCTCCTTCACTTTGTGACCGAATTGAATCTGGAACGGCCATTTCTTGGTTTAGGCCAGAGTTTTACAGATTGATCTCTCGAATCTAAAAGTACTCCTGTGCAGTACATTTGTTTAGGGTTTGAATTCACTTCTCATCAACACACCCAAATTTACCAAAAACAGCAGAATCAGTTTTTACCCCAAAACAACTGGCGACCACAGTGGGAGATTAATCTCTCGGTTGCAAGATCAATTTTCAATTTTCATATCAATTTTCTCAAATTCAAGATGGTAGATCTTAGGTCTGGGTCAGTTACCAATCCTGATGCTACGGGCATTGATAACACTCCTGGTGCCAATATCCCTGCCGTTAACACCAATGTACCGCCTGCCAGCACAATCAACACATCACATGGTGTTACATCCTCTAGCACCAACACTAGTAACGCCGGAAGCATCCCTCTGGTGTGACGCCTACTATTACCAGAGCCAGAGCCGCTGCTACTCCTAATATTTCTTCGAGCTGCCACTATTTCTTCATCGGGATGAGAGACTGGAGGAGTCAGGGGAAGCCAACCCCCTATCACCATTGTTTATTTGATGGAAATATAAGAAGTTCTCGCTAAGGCTCAGAGGGACATGGCTACAACTCAGAAAGAGGTACTCACTTTCCTCAAGACGCTAACGGAGCGACTACCACAAGAGCCACGTCAACCCATGAAGCCAATAAGGAGTACTTTTAACACTCCTGGCGCAAGCACTTCAACAGGGGGTTCCTTCATAGATAAGGAAGTTCGTGTTGCTCCTAAACGCTCGCGATAAAGGAATCAGCCGTCCAACTTCATCACACGTGAGGATCTGGAGCGTCTCCTCCAAAATCGAGACAAAGTAAACTCGGTGGACACGCACCAATACTAACCTCCGTATCCTCATGATGTGCAAAGAGTTCCTTTCCCGAGAGGATACTCCTCTCTTCAGTTTTCCCTCTATGATGGCGCTGGTAACGCTCGTGAACACATCTCTCGTTTTTTGGAATCCTTGGGAGAACACGAATACAATCATGTCCTTCGCCTGAAAGAATTTTCAAAGTCGCTTACCGGAAGAGCGTATCCCTGGAACAACAAAATCGTACCAAACAACATATCCAACTGGTGTGAGATGGTCACCGCTTTCTATAAGAAGTATTTCTTCGTGTCTGAGCAAATCACTTTCTAAGACTTAGGAAAAATGTTTCAAAGAATAAACAAACATCCAAACGATTATATCAAGAGATTCAGGATTCAAGCATTAGATTGTCACGACCCAAATGTGACCGAACAACAGTTGGTGGAATCATGCATTAACGGTATGGTTCCCATCTATCGCGCTTTACTGGAAAACCTGTATTTCCAGACGTTCTATGAACTCCATGAGGCTGCTAAGCGGTCGGCTACGACCGTACCAGCGCTATTAGAAAGAACCAGACCGGCCAGGGGAAAAGATGCACGCAAAACTTGAGGAAACATGCGCCTCATCAACAAGAAATATAACACTGGTCCTTCTGTAAGCGTAGTAGGTGAAGGAGGGAAAAGGAAACCTCCAGCTACGGAACAACAACCCAAGCATACAGCACCAGCGCATACAACTCCATCCCGGAAAGCTGCGGCTAAGACCCCTGTGCAACAACAAGAAACTGGAGATGCTGCTCCAGACTTCCCATTTCCAATAGATGAAGTCATTGAACTCCTGGAAGCATGGATTCAAGATGATGCCATCAAGCTACCTCCTATCGGACGTCCACCAATCGAAGAAGAGATGGCAAATCCCAAATATTGTCGTTACCATAGGTTTGTCAACCACCCAACCAGTGACTGCAACAAATTGAAGCGCATTTTCAAAGAGAAGGTGGATTCAGGAGAACTTTAATTAGGAAATGAAGGAGTTCACAGAGACCCCCTTCCTTTCAGGAACTGCATGATTTATGGTAACTCCGTCCACAAAACTGTGCAGTCTATTATGGAGCATTTATTTGAAATTCTATATTTCTCCAAGGCGTAACGTCAAGACATGTTTGGAACCCTCAACCGCGTCGTATCAGGCAAGCGTTTATTTCCAGTCAGGGAAGCCGCTCCCAAACCCCAATCTTTCATGGGAAACGCGACTAATAGATGCAGCTGGGGACTCCTATCCACCGCTCACTTAAAGGATGTTGAGTTTGACAACATGCTGATTGACACGGACTCTGACTTCAACATTGTTACTGTCAAGACTTTGAGAGCCGCAGGAATCTCAAAGCAGGAAGCTACCCAACTGTGATAAAAAACCCAGAAGGAGAATCAATAAATGCTTACGGGCACATTAATCTCAAAATCAAGGTGGGAGATGCTCTAACGCATGCCAAGTTTCACATTGTTAAAGAATACCCAAATTATGATATGGTTCTGAGACGCTCATGGGTGCATAGCAACAAAGCAAAACTATGAGTATGTCCTTTGCCAGTGTCTATACCTGAAAGGATTTCCAACAAGCCATCCAACCCTGAAGATTATCTGTTGCCGTATCGACATCTCGACAACGTGACACAACTTCCTGGAGAGAGCCCAGCGACGTTCCTCCGCAGATTCCGAGCACAAGTAAGTCTTATCGAACAACCTTTTCTGCAACCAGTCACTCCTCCTTCCCCCAAGGCTTGGGGAATCGATCCGATTATCAACCCAGCCGTCACTAAGAGATGCGAATGGGATGCTGGTCCTTTTAAATATTTTATCAAGAGTCTAGAAGGTGTCACAGTTAAAGATGGGGAATCTAGGAAAGTAATGACATAACGCCCAAACCCATTTCAAGTTGGAGATATGGTAGTGAGAGTTACTGCCCAACCCTCTCCATCTGATTCCGCAGAAGGGAAAGACGAGTTGTACCTAGTGACGGAAGTTATTTTAGGAGGCTACTGCAAGCTTATCAATTCAGACAAGCTAGAAGGCGTAGTAATGCACACCCGGTGGCTCAAACACTTCAATACCTAAGAGGCCACGCCGCCTTTCCCTCAAATGTTCCTTTTAGTGTTTCCTCTAGCAATTTCCCTTTTAATGCAACATTTGTAATTCCTTCAAAATGAGTGCACTGCTTGCATTCATAATTAGGGTTTCTCTTTACCACTTAATTGAAATATTACTTCTTTCATTTCCCTTGAATCATTCCAAGCTAAGCCTCAAATAAACTCAAAACCCTCAAAGACAAACATGGCTCAAAGCCAGAAAATCAAATTATAGAAGAAACATCTCTTACCCCCAAGACACACCGAAGAGAAGAATACACAAAGGAAAAGAAAGCGCAAGATGACCAAGGGAAATTATCAAGCATCCAGTACACGATTTTTGGCAAGTGTCCTGAAGTATAGCCTACTTCAACGAAGAAACATACTTCAATGAAGAAACGGCCTCTCGATCATCACCCATTGTGCCTAGATCCGGAAAGAATCCCATCACGGAATCAGGAGGCAGCGAGCGCCCGTGGTACTCCTGGCTTGCAACCACTTCTTCAGACCTGTCCAATCACACGTGCTATTAATTGGAGATAAAGCCCCACACCTAGCAACACGCGAGATATACAAGGGTAATATCAAATGGAAGTCACAGGTTCGTGGTCGAATCCTTAATTTTGTTATTGCATCTCTTACTTCAAGCTGTTGCTATTAGAGTCACACATAATGGCGTTCGAAGAATGAGCTTTACTGTAACTCTACCAAAGGATGTGACGACTAAAGTTCCAAGGTATTATGAGATTTTTTCCGAGGATTTGGATTTCTCAGTCGGGAGATTTCATTCATTCATCCAATTAGAAATACAAGATTATTAAAGAAACATAAAAGATTATTATTCGATAAAGTTCAAGCTCCAGTCACATAAACGAAAACCACTGAGTATAAGAAGAAAACATCTACAAGCTATGGAAAAGTGCTCATCTATGAATGAAAGTAACAGTGGGAAATCTAGCCACTAGCGAGATCAACAGCGCCTTCACCAGGACGTTGTTGGAGGCTGCTCCCACATCTTCTTCACAAGCCACTACCACATCCTTTCTAAAAGCTGCCTCGACTCCCCTTTCAGAAGTTGCACCAACATCCCCTTCGAGAATTGTCCCAACGTTCTCTCCATAATTCACCTCAGCATCTTCTCCGGAAACTGAGCCAACATTCCCTTTGAGAACTGCTTCATCATCCTTCTCAGAGACTGCTCCAACAGCCTTTGGGTGTTCGGGTTCATCCACATCAGAGTCAAGAATTATGATGCCGTTTTGAATGGGGTAATCACGCTTATTTTCACTTAGAGGCCGCTTATGCTCGATCCTTTGCCGCTTTAGCCGAGCCGCAAACCTTTCAGCTCTTGCACTTGTCGGCTGAGATGCTTCTTCGCGCCTCCACTCCTCCTCCATGCTAACTGAAGCCAACAAATCTTGGACACGCTCTCGAACGATGCGTAAGTGCACAAGAGACATACCTTGTATAACACGACCAGCTTCGCGAAATGGAGAATCTATTTTGGCCATCACCTCCTCGAATGCGTTAGCCCTGGGTTTGTCAACTTCAAAGCTTTTCTCTGGAGAAGTTGAAGAATAATCATCACCAGCAGTTCCCATTATATACTGCAAAGAGGCATCATGATTATACCAACAATCCACGTAGAAAAATAAAAAAATCAAATTACATGAGACAAATTGAGCAATACCTGGAACCAAGAAGAATGCAATTCTGTGATGATCGGTGTGGGGAGAAAGGCTCAAACATTTCTCTTTATATTCCAAAAATCAGCAAGGTCCCAGGAAGAAAAGGAGTCTTTACTTACCGTGTATAAAGGCTTCAGATGTGGGATAACAATCGAATGGATACTTATCTAACTGAGGACAACTGACGTGCGCTAAAAGGAAATGTATCTTGCTCAAGGGCCGAGCCAGCCCCTATCCTGGTAATGTACGCCAAACTTCTCTCGTAAATTTCCTTGACTGTCACCATCTAGTGCTTACCCCGCAACAATGTAATTGTTACGTACTAAGCAGGGGACTTAATGTTGATGGTGGTTTTTAGTCCAAGGGTAAAATCGTAAAACCCTGTTTATAATACGTTGTCATCCTGCAAAGGAACAAAAGCCATCTGCAAGTGATGAGTGCATAAATCTCTTCGCTCACAGATGTATTAAGCAATTCAATATATTTGTATATATATATAATTCATTCAAAATGGTGCATATAGCAATAATCCCAAATATTCTATGAATTTTATTTTCCACCAGCATTATTCACTAATGCATTGCCCACCTAGTATTTTCCTATGCTATGTTCCCCAGCTGAACTCTCAATATTTGCATGGCATGACGGTTAATGTTCACTCGCAGCGGAGTACCACGAATCTCCCGAAATGTCAGTATTGAGATCTGCATGAAAACACTCACATAGGCTGCACCACTCTCTGATAAAGAGATTTTCGTGTCAACGCGCTTTTGATTAAAAGTTAGCACGATCGACGCGCTTAAATTCCTTAAGAAAACCTAGACTTCCCATGACAGTCTTAAGGAGCAATCACAACCACACGATTTGTCCACACAATTCGACAAGCTTAGCCTCTTCCCAGCAGAACTAGGCAACCTCCATAATGCCCACTAGCATCTCAGCCGGTCGAAATTCCTTTAGTTCACCCGCAACACTCCTGACCGTTAGCCATAACCAGGGTGATCGCGCTGTTGAAAAAGAGCTCAAACGAGCTAAGACCGATTATAACGGTCTCAAAATTCATCACATCCGCCCAACTTAGCTATCCTAGTTGGACGGTTTAGATTTCCCTTCAAACGATCAAAGAGGTGCTGGCGTGTTCACTGGCGACCCAGCTACTTGCCCACGGAAAGCCAAGAGTGTATAGAATCGCTTGCCCAAAGTAGGGTGAACACGCAGCTTTTGAAACCCTAAATTGTGTTTTCGGCAACGAGCTACTGTCGCAAATCGATCACAACCATTCATCTTCGCCGAATAAAGCGTGTGGCTTAGATTCAATTTTAGGCGGCCCAAAAGATGTTAGCGTGCTCACTGGCAACCCGCCTTTGCATAAGGCCGATCGGCCTGCTCAAACTAGCGCCAAGCACTTTCAATCGATCATCCAAAATAGGGTTGACCACACGGCTTCTAAACCCTAATTTGAATCGACGGCAGTAGACAACTGCCGTAAATCATCTCGTTCATCCAACTTTGCTAGCCTAATCGGATGGTTTAGATCTATTTTCAGAAGGCCAACAGGGTAACACTGTGATCACCGACCATCCTTCCTCCACAGGGGGCGATCGACCAAGTGGTAGCTCACCCATAGGGTTCTCAAACGATCACCCAAAGGTGGCCGGTCACGCTACTCTTTTAAGACATTCAACTCGCGACTAATTTAGACGAGCTCTAAAACAACGATGCTTCCTGCACATCGATTAGTTTTCAGCAGTTTGTTTAAAAGCGATGCTTCATTTGCATCAATTATAAACGATGCTTTATGAATACTGATTCCATAAATAATTTTATTATTTGACCTAAAAGCACTATATGCTACTTCAAACGACGAGTCTCATGACTTGACTCATTCAGCAGCCTGCTGTACGAATTTTCTTACAAAATACTCGAGACATCAAACGTGTCACAAACTGGGGGATGTCCACTGGGGTATTGGTCTGGTGGTTTACGGCATGCGGCGTGCAACGCGCCCATTACGATAAAGTTTCAGGAAAGGGCGGACAGTTAATAGAGAGAGTAGTGGGTGAAAGGGTGACAAGTCTTCCTTCATAATGGAAACGTGATAATCACCACTTTTCGCACAACCCCACTTCTCCACTACTTAACTGCCTCCACTTCCTATGAGATCAGGGTGCGCTCGATGACTTGTATAAATAGGTTTTCAATCTATTTCAAAAAGGGGGGACAAGTGTTATAAACACAAGTATCCATAAAACACCAAGAACTGATAGCTTACGTTCTGCAAGCCAGTTCCACATTCTGATACAAGTCATAAAACAGCCACACCTTCATAATTCAACATTCTGATCTCAAACACCTTCTTCGCTTCCCTCCCTAAGATCAACCCTTCTCCTTCACTTTGTGACCGAATTGACTCTGGAATAGCCATTTCTTGGTTTAGGCCAGAGTCTTATAGATTGATCTCTCGAATCTAAAAGTACTCCTGTGCAGTACATTTGTATAGGGTTTGAATTCGCTTCTCATCAACAAACCCAAATTTACCAAAAACAGCAGAATCAGTTTTTACCCCAAAACCACCGTTAGATCGAACTTAGCTTGTTACACACAAATGAAAAGTGACTTCATTTAGATATGGGTAACCGTACCTAAACGTGTACACCTTGTTGGCTCAACAAAAGTTAACCGAAGTTAGCCATATGAACACTTTCATATCAACCTTGTTCATCTTAACACAACTAGTTCAAATGACTCAAATGAAACTAGTTCTAGAGTTGTTCAATTGTTTATATTCTCATAGAAGTATACAAGACACAATTGAAGCAAAATTGATTTTGCTTTACTCGAATCAATTCATGAACATTATAGCCATGGTTTGCAAAAGATTGCATTCCTTATTTTATAAATGTATTAGTTCATGAACAAACCGATTTTAGAACATAACCCACTCAAGTATGCAAACAGGTACGCATACCTAAGTAGCCGGATTTGGTATGGGTTCGCCAGTATGCGAACGGGTACGCATACTGTCGTACACCACCAAACTCAGTTGAATTCTCGGACTTGAATTTACACTGGTACGCATACGGGTATGCATACTAAGTTCCCGGAATTCAACTAACAAACCAGTACGCATACGGGTATGCATACTATGGTTCCCGGACTTGGAATAACTTGCAACAGTTATCATACAAGTACGCATACTGTGTTATATCCAATCATGGTTAATTTGTTCTAAACTCCCATTTCAATCATTGAAACATTCTTAGAAGACGACAATAGCTGTCTCACACAAACTATTATCTTCAAAGCAATTTTCATGTGATCAAATGATCAATACGAAACATTCCGAGTCTACACCAAATGACTTTCTAACACAAATCATGTAAGATGTTACCAGGCGATTTTCACATGATCATCTTTTAACTTTCGTCAAGAATATAAGATGAACTTGGTTAAAGCGAAAGCTTACCAACACATATTTCGAGAAATATGTAAGCGACTTAAACTCAGCTCGAAATATCAAATGTGTATAATCAAAGTCTATATAGCTATACGACTTTTGTCTCAAATAGGAGATAAAGTAGAAATAGACTTTTGAGTGATAGATGAGTTCAAGTCTCCACATACCTTTTGTTAATGAAGTTCTACAAGCTCCCCTTAGTAGTTCTTCGTTTTCAATCGATGAACGCCGTGAAGTCTAAAGCTCAACTACATATTCTATCCTAATCCGAGACTTAGCTATAAGTAAATTAGAAATCAAGACTTATAATTTTGACAACTAAACTTGACAAACAAGCTTGAGATAGCAACGCTTGCGAGTTCAAACGAGCAGTGCTCTAACAGATAGGTAAACATAACTCCTAATGGTACGACCAGTGCAGATAACATTACGATTAATTTCGTTCCGCTCAGGAAATTAGTACTTCCTAGTATGTTTTATATAATAGTTTTTTCTTTCAAAAAAGAAAATAAAAAACATCATCCATCGAGAAGCCAATGAAGTAACACATAATTTTGTGCCAAGCACTCAGTGCAAAACAACATCCTGCTTGGTGAAAAAAAAAACATCCACGCTCAATCGGTAAAATCCTCCCAAGAGTACCTCTTTGGGCATTTGTTCTCTCACCCCTCTAAACATGCCAGAATATCGGTTTGCTTTTCGTTTTCTTTTGTTTGCATTGTTCACACTAAAAACAACTAACACGAAATCCTAACGAAATCATGATATTTTTCAAGATTACTAATTAAGGTGTCAATTTATTTATTTGGTATACAACAAAATATTCTTAACCTTTGGGGTGGTACAACCCCAACCAAATTGGTATCATGTTAGCAGTCATGGCATTTTTATATGAAAATTCGGTTAAGTCTGATAATCTTTGCCCATATATATACATCAGTCAGCAACGATAAAACATCTTAAATTCTTAATCTAACATTGCCCGGATACATCGATTAGCAACTAAAGAACACCTTGATCTAACATGAAGTATACTTACCTGGTGTCTTATGCAATGATGTCAGGGAATCTGCGAATCATATGTTTCTTCATTGCACGTACTCTTTTGAGGTTTGGAAGTATTTCATTACAGCTTTTAGAATTGCTTGGCCTATACCAAATACGTTGCAAGAAAGTATGTTGATCCTAAGTATGTGCAAGAAAGTATTGATTTGGTTAAGCAATTGGTAGTTTATGGTCTTGCGATAGTGATACTTTCAAGTATGTTGATCCTAATCTAATTTGGAGTAATTAGGAAACTCTAATGTGTATGTAATTTATAGACCTTGGTTTGTTTCTTGGTTCTCTTTTTCTCTTTAATATAATTTTTTCTTTCGGAAAAAAAAAAGTATACTTACCTGAATATACCTTTACTATTAAGTTGCTTATTTTAATAAAACTGATGATGTTAAAGACGAGGTTATATATACTTATCAAAGACAAAACAAAATAATGAAGTGAAAAATAATAGCCTCGAAGGGCACAACAAATCCCAACAGCGTCATCTTGCTAACCTTCATGATTAGTCTTAACCTAACCTAACATCTCGATATTTTTGGAGTCTAATGATTAGTAAAAGTACTTGCAAACAAAATTCGTGTGCATGCACCTCAATTTAAAATTCGCTATATTCTGTGGCATGTTTAGTGGTCAAGTACTATACACGCACTATACTACACACATAATATGGATCCAATAATAAAGGCTCAAACTTAAGTAGCTTCCCGGTCTTATCGAAATCGATTTTACTTCGCTTAGATTAATTCCGATGGGACAAGTAAACAAGCAGATTTGCCCATTTTACACTCACAGCTGAACGAACACACAAGTAAAATGGAAGGATAAATCCTCAAATATGAGAGTTTGTCCATCACGTCTCAGGTTGAATCGATCGACTCAACCTGAGACGACCGTCCTAAGTTGAGACAGGCCCCGACTTAATTTGAGTCGGTCGTCCTCAATCGAACATATTATAAAACAAAACAACAACAAAAAAAACTAGAAAGTTAGTTAAGTTTAGCCTTTTATTATATATTTTATAAGATTTTTTAACGAACGGGTCCCACTACATATTATAAAAATATATTTTATTGTAAAAACGGGTTCCACTAATTTAAAAAAAATATTTGTTTAAAAAATTAAATGTATTGACCACTCTGAGAAATCACGTTTACTCATCCACGTGGACGGACAAATGACTAAAATTCGAGCGTCTTATTGGAATTGCTCTTATATGACTTTCTATTTGAAGTACGTCGAGTAACTGAGTAAGAGTTGAAGAGATGACAAATGTTAAACATTCGTTCTGAATGGGTAGCACGGACGCGCTTAATATGGTTACGTGTCCGCGTCATATACTTGGACGCGCGCGTCTCCTGGACAGACACTGAAGAGATGACAAATGTTAAACATTCGTTCTGAATGAGTAGCACGGACGCGCTTAATATGGTTACGTGTCCGCGTCATATACTTGGACGCGCGTGTCTCCTGGACAGACACATCGGTGGCATCACATGCATATGTCAAACACTATCTTATATCTACTAAGAATGTTTGATTATTATTTTTTGTATGTATTGTTTTCTTAGTATATATGCTTATTCATATACAAATTTGTTATTTATCAATTATTTATCAATATTGTTGAGAAATTATGTCCATAATGTATACATTTTAGTGAGAAATACTATTAATTTCATAACATATTTGCGCCCTAGTTTTTTGAGAATCCGTTTGTGTCTGCGTCGTGTCTGTGTCAGTGCAAACCAAGTTCGGATCTGCTTTCGCCTCAATTTATATTAGGCTGGGTTGGTAATGTTCTTCTTCTTCTTCTTCTTCTTCTTTCCAAAAGCACTTTCAATAGGTATATGGGTAATAATTTTTGACATTGGTGTTTGGTAAAAGATTTTTAAAGTGCTTTTTATCCAGAGTACTTCCGAAATTCCTTAACTTTTAAAAACGGGGGAGGAGAAGCTTTAAAAAGTTACAAAAGCAAAAGGTTTGGTCCCATCTAATTTTAATGCTTCATTTATCTTTTCTGTGTTTTTATTTTATTTTATAAATGACGACAATTACCCTTAGATTTAAATACGATAAATATTTTATTTTATTCTGTAAAAATTATTATTTTTCCTTTTCAAATAAACTTTCATTTTTAATTTATCAGTAATAAATTAAGAGAAAAAAATTAAAAAATTACTTAATTTTAGTTTGATTTTGTATTTGAAAATTATATCTATAAAAAGTGGTTAAGTAAAATAATCTCTTTTAACAATAAAACAATAATGGAAATTAAAAACACTGCTTCTAACATTTCAAAAAAAAATCCATGATATTTAAAATATACTTCCGTAGTTTTACAAAAACTTAAACAAAGCTTTTGGTTGGCAACCTAGCAACAAGCTGGGCTCCAACACCTTTTTGAATAGCAATGCCTAATCTATGAAAAATAAATCAGATAATAGTAATAATTAATAATATATAATAGTAATTTTTTTTAGCTATTCTTAAATCCAATAAAAATGAATAAAAATTTTTCTCCGGAGATATGTTTGTTTTTGTCATTTGCTAAACACAATTTGATCGCTCTTTTAGTCGGCTTTACCTTTAATTTATATTTTACCAAACGTTCAACTGTTGTTGTTGTTGTTTTTTTTTTTTTTTTTTTTTTTTTTTTTGCACAGCATAGCAACACAACTGAAAAACGTTTTTATAAAGAGCACCACAATATCAAACTAAGCCTTAAACCTATTATGGAACTTAATCTTTGGTACATTTTTTTGCTGAAATGTCTAGCAGTGCCTTAGTTCCTCTTCGGATGAAAAGTTCTAGGATTTTTATGAATTGATACTAAATTAGGATTTTTATGAATTGATACTAAATTAATACTTGAAAAATATATTTAATCTTTCTAATAAATCCCAATCTTAAAATCATGCACCAACTTAAAAAATTGCGAAAATTCACTTTAAATTTTATTTTTGAATCTATATATATTCCTAAAATATTTTCATACAACTAAAACAATCTTTTTACTAAGTCATACTAAAAACTACGAGATTTCACTTAGGAAGTAATGGTATCGAATGGTTTCTTTTGTTTTCTTAATCTGTGAAAAAGTTCTTTACCTTTCATTTAAACACAAAATTGGTCGATTAACCCAATAACTACAATTCCTGGGTGAAAAAGACATGTAAAATTTGATACTGTTTAAATGAACGAGAATATAAAAATAGTCAGGATGTAAACAGTTTCATCCTACTCATTTTTTTTAATTTACATCAGGATGCATCCAGTTTCACCCTCGCTATTTTTTAAGTTTAAGCTAGGATGAATCCAAATTCATTCTTGCTATTTTTTTGGTGTCCATTTCATCCATACTAATTTTTACTCATCCATTAGAACTATGTTTTAAAAATATTTGGGCAATTGACCCAATTTCTCTGAAATACTTCAGAAATATTATTGTCCATAGTTCCAGATTTATCTGTTCCGGAAGGAACTTTTAAATATACTTGATTGCCGTGAGTAGTGAATACCTCGAACACGATATCACGAGCAACTGTATGGAGCTATTCACCAAGTGATAGTCAGACATAATCATCGGTAACCAACATATTAAGTGAACATATCATAATGGGTCAAACCATATTATATAACCATCCGGAAAGGAACATCACAATTGCCCTTCCCTAGGGCCATCTCACCTTTTCTTTCTTCTTTCTCTAGCATTCTCAATAATAATACGCCCTTTTGAAAGGTAACTTTAAGGGAAATTTTATCATAATTATGAATGAATGCCTTTGTCTCTTCACCATTAATCGATCAAAGTCAGGGTTTATATAATCTGCTGTATGAACCTATTATATCAGCCGCCCGAATTTGAGTAGGACATTTTTATATCCACATACAACTAAGAAAGAAAGATCAAGGAAGAGAGTTGCCTCCAACGACAAAAAAGCTGGCCAATAATGCTTTCAGTTTTTAAAAGAACCAATAAGAAACGCTTAACACTAAATTCATAGGGTTATTCTTGCATTTTGTTTTCTAAGTCCAATTAGAGATGCTTTTGAATTCAATTAGCTTTCGACATCAATCAGTTGTGTCAACAGGCAAAAAGGTAGCCCACGTTTTTCTGTTTGTTTTAGCTTGGCTAAATTTTTCTTACTAACCGAGAAAAGACCAGTTGTAATTAAGAACAGCGCTTGATATCAATAATAAGAGTAGAAGTACCGTGACTGACCAGCCTTGACGCTATGAACCGCCACTATTTCAGCTCTAAACAGCATTGGATAATTTCTAAATAGTAAGGATACGTCGGTGGGCATCATTTATGTTGATCATGCAAACAATGGTCTGAATCGTCTGATTTCATTAGGCGCCAAACGAGAAATTCGAAAAAGTAATGTAGTCAATAAGAAGTAGAAATACTTTAACTGGCTTATGTAATTGTATGGAAAGTTAAGTTCATTGGTCATATATGTTGTCTTGTTTCTAGTGTATTCGGAAATCAATCATGTATCGTATCCCCTGTAAAACAACGTTAATATTTTATGTTCTTAGATGAACTGGCATATAGCATCTTTATGATCACATAATTAACTATTCAATTTTTGATTAATTAATCTCTCCCTTTTGGCTGCAAGCCCTTTTGTTCCCTCCATCATTATCATCATCATCATCATCAGAACTCATTTATGAAGATAGTTTCTACTATATATACCGTCTCTTCCATCGGCTTACTGTTTAATTTGATCAATAGTACTCCTGTCATTTTCGTGTCACTCGTACGAATATTAAGTGATTCGATCACTAGCACTAGCTAGCTAGCTATATAGCATGGGAAGACAACCTTGTTGTGAGAAGGTTGGATTAAAGAGAGGTCCATGGACTATTGAGGAAGATCATAAACTCATGCATTTCATTCTTAACAATGGCATTCATTGTTGGAGAACTGTTCCAAAACTCGCCGGTAAGTTTGTGCAAGTCGTTGCAGTTGCTTAAATTTAACTAATTGATTCTTTTTTCGCTAGTTAATTCTTAACTAGTACTCCTTTCTTTTCTTTGTTTTCAATAATGAAGGTCTTATGAGATGTGGCAAGAGCTGTAGGTTAAGATGGATTAATTATCTTCGACCTGATCTTAAACGAGGAGCATTTACCGATATGGAAGAAAATCAAATGATTCAACTTCATTCGCGTCTTGGTAACAGGTATTATTGACCTTCATTACACGCAGTGAAAAACCAATATTGATATATATATATATAGTACGCATATTTTTTTGTCAGACTAATAATTTACATAATCTTTTGGGTAGATGGTCGAAGATCGCTGGACATTTTCCCGGTCGAACAGACAATGAAATCAAGAACCATTGGAACACAAGAATCAAGAAGAAGTTGAAGCAACTAGGGATAGACCCTGTTACTCACAAGCCCATTAATAATGAACATAGTCATGGAAAATGTGAAGAAGTTGATGAAGGACATAACTTACAATCTAACGATAATACTGAAGTGGACGATCAAGAGCAAAGCTTTGAACTCAAACCACAAAGTACTGCTAATCCGGTACCGAAGGAAATTCTAGTGATGACAACACAGAACAGTAACGAAGACATGCCGGAATTAGATAATGGTCGTAACACGACAAACAATATTTTTCCAAGCCAGGAAATGTGGTGGAATATTAATTACGACGGGTTTGATCAAAATAACAATATGGGATCGTCGTCGGTAGACTCATCGGTGTTAAATCCTTCGTTTTCTTTGGAAGATTCTTCTCTCAATACTAATAACAATTATAACCCTAATTCAGTAGGGGAGTGTTCATCTCATATTCAACAACAACTGCACCAGCAAAACCAACAACAAGAAAATTATATTTACTCTCAAACATGGATTGAGAGTAACGTAGATGCATTCCTTTCATGGGATGGTTTTCATCATTTTGAAGAAGTAATGTTTCCTTCTTTTCAAAAATCGCCCACAATAAATTAATTACAAACTTTGTTAATTAATTTTACCGCGATAATGTTATATATACATTTTATCAGTTAGTAAGTATATCACTGAACATTTTTCTTCTTATAGTTGAATATATCGTTGTTTCGATTATCGAATCGTTGATATCGTCATTGTCGCCATCATTCACTGTACCTACCATTTTTGTTAATTAGTTTTGTTCATCCAAGTGTACAATTACATACTATATTTTGCCTTTAAATTAATATTATTCTACTGTTTTTAAGAAAAGATTTCGAAGAGTGTTATTTGATTTTTCATATCTCTTAATCATTGTATGATCTGTAACACTTTAATTATCATATAAAATGCAAGTAGCGTTATATATAATCCATCGTGATGTCAAGGTCGTTACTCATGATTTAAATAATCTGTTCCCGCCGCTAATTATTTCATTAGGTTTACTAGTGTACGTAGCTTAAATATATTCAAGTTCAGCTTGTTATGATCCACATAAGATTTATGCGTAAAATTTATTTTTCTTATTAGGAAAATACAAGATATCTTGGAACAACAAAGTGAGCTTGTTCATTTTCCACTATTAATTGCTTTAGCAAAAAGTAGTTTCAAATAGTAACTTGAATCTTGTCAAATTCGATTTACTTATACTTTCAAATGAAAATAATTTTCACATAATTGAAACGTGTTCGTTCACCAAAAGAAAGTTAGCTCACATCAATGAATTATCATTCTTTCTACATTGCGAAGAATGCGACAACGTGATCTCTTGAAATAGTAACTTTGGGGGCTCCAACAGTAGATCTGTCAATAGACTTGCCTTATTTGTTGGAGCTCTTCTAGACTTACCGCGACAGAAAACAAGGTAAAAACTGTCCTCTCACATGAGGTGGGCCCCGCACCTCTGGGATTTAGCAGGGAGTTCCGTTTTTGGGCTCCATTGCATTAAGAATGTGAGAGAAGACGGTTTATGGGACGCTTCAGGGCGGTAAGTTTAGAGTTTTTTTATTTGATGAGTCTCAATCCCATGCCATCAATGATGTCTGAAGTACACATATCATCCCCGAAAATGCTAAAGAGACCCAAAAATTTGACACCAAAACTTGATCCCCTATGTGACAAATTTCTATTAGCTCATTTTAAAGTGGATCCCCTGTTTTTCCTTGGTGGGGTAGGGTTAGGAAGAAAAATGGTGTAAAAAACCGGGGTCTCCCTAGCAGCTTCCATCCCATCCCAAAACTTCACTGCAGTTTAAAACATGAAGAGCGTTTTCCTTTGCGTGGTGCAAACGCTTCACTCGATAAGGGTCTGGATCAATCAGTAGATAATCAAGACATATTGATCCTGCAATCGATAGATAAGATGAGTGTTGCATTGTTCAGCCCTTTTGAGAAGTTGTCTGCTAACATTTGTGTAATTCACACCAATAAAAATTTATAGTAACAACCTAGAATTAATCCAATTTATTTCCATATTTATTTTTAAAGAGTTTTAAAATCTGAATCTTTGAAGTCGTGGAGAGGAAGTGCATTATTACAAACAGTAATGAAGAAAAATGTATCCAAAATGTCAAAATGAATGCTAACCAATGAAAAGATGGAGGAAAGAAAAACAAAGAAATTATAGGGAGTCAAAATAGTTAGGCTTAACTAGTTTTTATTACGTGCGCACAATTATATGTTGTGAGGCAAAGGAATCTTGACAAGAGATACACAAAATCATTTGTTTTCTTGTTTTTCTTTTCCTATGTTTTACTTTTATTTTTGATTATTAAACATTGAATATGGGTTTTAAGGGTTTTCAAACCACTTTCATTAACTTTTTTTCACCTGTTTTTTTCTTAAGTTTTATTTTTATTGATGATTTTGTCTATATTTGAGACACATTTTTCTTTTTAAAAAATCTTTATATTATCATGCCATATGGGTAATTACAGATAAATACTACTATATGTTACTAACCTTTTTCTTTGATGTTTTTGTGGGTGTTATTCTGGACCTACCATTTTAAGAGCTAGCAAGCATTAATGAAAGTTAAGAATCTTAAAAGAGGCATGCTTAGTTATGTATGTGGAGAACAATATCAAGTAAATGATTGAGGTCTAAAGGTGGTGATGGTATAGAAAAATGTTAGGACACAACCTTTTCTAAAGTATGAATATCATACAAACACTCTTTGTCTATTATCATCAATCATCATCACTTATCTTAGTTAACTAATATACTTGGTTAGATTGTAATACATCAATGAAACCGAGGTCACCACGGCTTTCAAGGGTTTTGAGGTCATTCTAACAGTAAGAGCTATCGAATAGAGTGTTTTAACATTCCATTTCTTTTGAAGTGCAATAATGTCCTGCATAAACAAAATCTTAGCTAGTTTAGGGTCTATAGGAGTTATTGTGGGTCTTTCAATTTTCTCACCCAACCTAGAGAAGAGAATAAGGGGTTTCCAAATTAGGTACTATTAAAATTCAATCCTAAGCCTTATCTTTCTAAATTTAAAACCCTTCCAAAACCAAAACCTATTCAAATCATTTCTCTCATAAATTAAAATTAAAACTCAAATTCATCAATCACAACATCGATCGACTTATAGGAAATTTCATCATCCATTAAAAAAAAAAAATTGTCTATTGCAACCCATTACTCGTAATTATATTTGTGATTGATTTATCCATTCAAGATTGAAAATTATAAACAATCTTGGGTTACTGTGTTTAACCACAATTTATTTACCGATTCCTAAGACAATCGGTCGATGTTCATGAATACGTCAATCGATTGTCCCGTATGTATTTTTTGGTCGGAGAGAATTTTACCAGAATCGGTTGAAGTTAATGCCCACATATACCGATTCTGGTATGGAAGTTTGTTGTTGTTAGAATCGGATTACATGCGCACTTGTATGGACCGATTCTTTTATTGCAGTGTTAGGAATCAGTCTACACGTGTGTATCGTGCTTACCGATTTTTAGAATTGGGCTATGTAGTAAGTAATATGCACCGATTTATGGTGTTCTTCGTGAAATAAATCGTCAACCCAGAATCGATATACGAGTGCATAAACATCTACGGATTCCAGGGACAGTACTGGGAAGTCATTTTTAGCTAGCCTAATTGTGAAGAAGGAAAAAATAGCCCAGGTCAATAATATGGTTAGCCCAGAAGTAGACACGTTACTCCATATACCGCGAGCCACGTTTCCTCCTAATAACTCTCTCTCTACACAGACAAAAGAAAACAAGTTTTCTGTCAACTCCCTCCCACTTCTTTCTCTTTCATTTTTTTAAGTTTCTAGGTTAAAACTTGGGATCTCAAATACCCAAGCTCTTTGTTGCCTGTT
The DNA here is from genome assembly GCA_023531105.1 of Papaver atlanticum. Lineage (NCBI taxonomy): Eukaryota > Viridiplantae > Streptophyta > Magnoliopsida > Ranunculales > Papaveraceae > Papaver > Papaver atlanticum. Next base: position 487,753 of record JAJJMB010012161.1, read on the forward strand.
GTCGGGATCAAAAGTTGATTTTCTCGCAACCTCAAGCAAATATCACTTTCGGTTCATGTATTCTTTAAGTCTTTGATAAAAGGTAATTACTTTTAGGTTTACTTTATTTTTGTGTAAAGTTGATTTTTTATCTAAGATTATATGGAACTGAAAATTGAGATTGATATTTGTTGGATCATTTGTATGATTCAGTGGTCTTCCATTATCAATTCAATTTAGATCATTTTCAGTTCATATTTTTTTTTTTAGGAATTAGGGTTAACTTTCAATTATCAATTCAATTGGGAACATGGGATTCTTTCTCATTTAATTGTATTCATTTTTCGGTTCTTATTTTGTTTTGGGAAATAGGGTTAAGTAACTTTGAATTATCAATTGGGTACAGGGAATTCTAATTGGTGTATATTTGTTTTGGGAATTAGGGTGAACTTTCAATTTTCAATTCAATTGGGAGATGGGATTCTTTCTCAATTAAGTTGTATTCATTTTCAAATCTCATTTTGTTTTGGGAATTAAGGTTAACTTTGAAGTATCAATTGGGAACAGTAATTCCTAAAGAATTCTTTGACCGGAAACGAGATATCCTTGGGAATGGATTTTGATTCCTTAACCCTCGTGGGACTCCTTGGGATGAGAGGCTGAAAATGATTTTTGATTGTGTTAATATTGTTGTTGGAATATGGATGATATGATGTGTAAGATGTGCATGTTATGGTTAAAATCATAGTTGTTTTATTAAAATAGTTGAAATATATTTTTGTTGCTTCGTCGCCTAATGAGTGTCACAACTTACGTTGCATTATGACCAATATTTCATATTTCGATGTATATCAAGGAGTTGATTATGGTGAAGTGCAGAGCATGATTATAGATATTTTAATCAGTCGTTATGCTTAAAATTCTTTGTTATGATGTAATAAATCTTAGTTTCCAAGTTGCAAATGGGTGTGTTATGCGGAGTTGACTGTGCATAATTATTATTCTTTAATAGGCATGGGTTTGATTCCTTTTTAGTAACCGTGAAACATCTTGAAGAACGATTTTTATAAGATGTTGAATTTTTAGAGTTGCACAAATATTTTAAAAATAATTCTTTATAATGGTGTTGAATCCAAAAAAAAAAAAAAAAAAAAAAAACGACTAATATAAATATATTATGAATAACCTGCTTTTAAATAATGATTCGTTGATTTTTAGACCTTGATATCTTATGAGAGAATTAGTATTTGTCTATTATCTTTTTAGAATGACAAGCCTCATTCAATTTTGAGTTGGAAATAATTTTATATGAATTTTTTAAAACAAACTGTGACATGTGTGGAAAACACCTTATTATGCGATCTATTGTTTGTGCTTTCTTTGTTATTTTTCTTGTAAATTATGTATTTTACATTTGTTTTTGAGTGTTGTTAGAGCATTGCTCGGTCGAACTCACAAGTATTGGTATCTCAACCTTGTTGTCAAATTTAGTTGATCAAAATTATATCTTGATTTCTAGTCTACATTTAGTCAAGTCTCGGATTAGGTTAAAAGTGTGTAGTTGAGTACCAGACATCACTGCGTTTTATCGTTTGAAGGCGAAGATCAACTGAAGACATTTAGAGAACTTCATCGATAAAAGATAAGTGAAGATTGAACCAACCTATTACTCAAGTTTTCACCTTTCTATCTATGAAACTAAGTTGCATGACTAAGTGGACTCTTACATGCACAATAGAAATTACGAGTCAAGTTTGTTAATTATTCTCGAAATATGAAAGACTAAGCTTAAGAACATTTGTTCAAAACTTGATGAATTTGGTTACGACCTAAATCATGATTCAAGTTGATCATTCGAAAATAGCCTGGAAGAATGATATGTGTCATTGATGTTATTTGGGAATGTTTCAAATCGTTTATTAGAGAGATATAGAACTACTGTAAATCTGGATACAGGACAGTACAGATACCAGTTCACGTACTGGCGTAACTGTTATAGGTACGGATCCGCAGTACATGTACCCATTACACGTACCGGCGGTACATACCCGGTATGAATACCAAAAAGATTTGTTGACTCGTGAACTCAGGAAGGTACATATACCTAGTATGGATACCAAAAAGTTCTGTAAACTCCTGAATTGTTTTTTTTCTTAAGGATACACATACCCGGTATATGTCCCATGAAAAAAATAACTCACGAACTGGAAGTAAGTACACGTACCTATACACATACTTACTCAGTCGAATATTTTTAGATGCATCAGATTTATTTCTATGAGATAATCAGCATTTGAATAACTCTCTAAAAACACATCTAGAAATATTTGATCACATTATAACCTATGGTTGTGACTCAAGATTAAAGTCTAAAAGTGTTATATGAAAATGACTAAGCTTATAGTTCGTCTGGCTAGTTTCGGCTAACCTTTCATGAACAAGTCATTATACATGGTTCATTTATGGTTCATCCTAACCAGAGTGTATATTTTGTTGTGTTTATCTCAAGTAAAATCTACCTTATCTTAAATCTAAAGAAACCTTTGATCTTGAAAGTCTATAAAAGGAGAACCTCAAGCAACTGGGATCTTTGAATCCCTGACACTTTTCTTGTGTATCTTAGTTGTAAACTAGAGTCGTCCTCTCCTTTAAACCTTTTTAGGTTTAGCGACTAAAAAAGACTTCGCTTAGGGATTCGTGAAGCCAGGTCCGACTATCTTTATCTTGGTAGTTCGTGTATCCTGATCTTGCTACTGATTGCCGAGTCTCACTCTGATCAGGAAAGATAGATGGAAATCGCAAAGTTTTTCGTCTCAGACTTTGTGATTCCACAGGTATATTCCTCTATAACGATTCTTTGTTAAAATTGGAATAGGTTTTACTTGTGAGGTGAATAACTATCTTGGCTGCTCTTCGGGAGTCGTAAGTACCGGATTTTGATACCTTGATCTAATGATCATAATGGAAATCACAAATAGGATTTTCTGTGGGAGGTAGATTGGTTTAAAGTCTTCAATTGAGTTGAAGCAACTCTTTGGATGTAAAGGACGTCAGCTAAGGGAATCAATTGCGCGTAGTTTTGCGAGATTCAAGAGGCGTAAGGAGCGCGACTATAATTGAATTACTGTGACGGTGGATTCGGTCCCAACTGCATTCTAGTCCGAAGTATTGATAGTAGTCTAGAGTCTGTAGCGGCTTAATACAGTTTGGTGTTCGAATCTGGACTAGGTCTCGGGGGTTTTCTGCATTTGCGGTTTCCTCGTTAACAAAATTTATGGTGTCTGTGTTATTTCTTTTTCGCATTATATTGTCTATTTATATAATTGAAATATCACAGGATGTACATAAAATCAATCAAAGTAAATATGTCCATCTTAATTATTGGATACAAATTGATTGATCTTGGATATTGATCTTTGGAATCGTCCAAGTACTCTCATGGTATAATCAGGTTCACGGACTTGTTTCCGTTTACATATTGATTGTGAGAAAAAGGATATAAACTCATGATATAATTCCTGATTGAGATTCATTAAGATGTAACTCTCGGAATTGTATTTGAGTTTAGTCCATACAGGTTGCCTAAGAAAAAGTTGGTGGTGTATTTTGGTACCTCCACATTTTCAAGTATTTAGGTACTTTGGGGTCATATTGAGGAAAAGCAGAAGATATCATCACAATTAAGCAAAAGGGGAAGAATTGTCATTTCATATGCGAATATTATTAGGAGCCCTGCCACATGTTAAGGGGTAGCCATATTTTTTTCTAAAAAGATATGTTAAAGGCACCTGTAAAAGTTCATCAGCACACCACTTGCTTAATACTTAGGGGAAGCCACTCTGGGTGGCCCTTATCTAAAACATCGGGTGTCATAATCTAACCCAGTTCATATAACCAAGATTCCATTAGGTCATCTACTCTTTCCTAATTCTAAATCTGCAGCTGAGAAGAGATGTAAATGTTCACCTGAAATTCATAGAGAAGATGGAATTGAGAGAATTAGCAGAAACAAATAATAGATTGAGAGGGGAATGTTTGATAAGACACCACTGCTGCTTGTGATGTGAGTTTCTGATGATAGGGATTGTTGTTGGTGTTGTGAACATAAGAAAAATTATTTCGCAAACTTTAGATATTGGAGTTATACAAAAACATACCCAAAAATGCACAGTTCACGAACTTGAAAAATTAATTTGCGAACTCATCTACAAGTTCACGAGTTTCAGGAACATGGTGAAAACTGCACAGTTCGTGAACTCTTATGCACTTTGGAATTCAGTAACATCAAGTTTTGTATATATTTCACGAACTATCATTTTCAGTTTGCGAACGCCAATGCAACTTGATGTTTTTAGGATCTTTTTTCGCAAACATAGTTTTTTTAACAACAAAAATTGTTTTCAACCTCAAATACAAAAAAATTCATGAACATATAATACCATGAGTTCGTGTTTCGAGATTAATCAAATAAAAGCTTGAACTCGAAACTTTTTCTTTGTAACTCATTGTATGCTAAAGCCATATGAAATTGTCTCAAAAGATAGAATGGTAGACGCAATGAGTAAATAGGATAATCAGTCTTCACACACCTTTGTTGATGAAGTTCTCGTCGATGTCGTTGTGTTATTCAGTATTCAATCTTCAAGGGTGTTTGGTGATTTCTGATACTCAACTACCTAAATTTAATCCTAGTCACAGACTGAATTTGGTGAACAAAAAATCATAATATAGTTTTCTTCAACTTGCATTGAAAATAAGCTTGGCATACCAATAATTATAGGTTTACCTAAGCAATGCTCTAACAATAATATATTAAGATCCATAGTTACATTTTACTAAAATCCTACGACCCTTATTAATTTGTTTAAACTGATTGTTTCAATTCGGTTTTAGGGATACACTAGAACTGAACCATGATCAACTGGTTTTCAATAACCTATAACCATTAATTAACAAAGGAATAATGATTCAGCTCGGTTTTACAGCTAATCAGTTCAGTCATATCCAGTTTCTCGGTTATACCCGTACCATGTGCATCTTTAACTATGCCAGAATCTGTCCTTCTTTCCATTTAATATTTTTTACCTCTACACGAAGCCTACATATGATTCATTGTCTCCAGTATTGGTTGGTACATAATTCTTACCAATATATAATAGTCTTTAGATCGAACACAGTGGGTCTGTGGATAACGCTTTATAAGATTATTTGTTTTGAAGCATGAAAAGGTATTTATTAAACTAGAAAAAAAATTATACGAAGGTATGTTATACCCATTAAGTCATTTAATACAATTTGATTTAAAAAAGATGGGATGTGTGGTCCCATATTGTAGTTAAGAATATTCTCAATTGACTTTCATCATCCGTATGGTTTGCTAATCCATCTGTTGTTTGGTTTCCTTCCCTATAGTTGTGTTAGAAACTACTTTGTGGAATTTATTACAGTATCTTCTTGATTTCTATTACCATTCCGGATATATACCATGGTGGTTCAAAATCAGAGTTTATGAATCGAAGCAAGTTTTTTGAGTCTCTTTCGAATTGTACTTTTCCCGTTGCCTATCTCTTGTCATTCATGACGCCATCAACATGGACCGAGTCTTAACTTTCAGAGAGCTGGTGATTTCTATAGGTTGTACCACTGCAACTAGGGATTCACATGGTACGTTTCGGCTCGATTTTTTACTAAACCATAATCAAAACAGAAGAGCTCAATTTTCATGATTTTAAAATCGATATTTACCATCAGCAAAACCGAGCCGACTCGGTTCGTTTAAGAACCATGGTAAATCGATAATTTTGAACATATTTTTTCATTTCTGTCGGTTCCACAAAACTGGTAGACATTTAAAAAAAAAGTGTTAGTCCCAAATAACAAACAACATACAACTTGTCATAAAATTATTTGTTCCTAAGCTTTCAAATACATCAAATGTTTTAACACAAATTAACGGAAGCAGTAAAACACAAAGAATCTAGTTTATATACTCAATAATAAAAAGGAAATTTAAACATCATATTTCTTGTTCTTACAATTTTAAGCATATGAAAAGCTCCAACATACATAATTACCAGCTAGGATTCAATTTCCTTCTTAAGTTGTTGCATCTCTATAGATAGAAAATCATCCTAGAGGTCTCATTCCTCAGAGGGACAACAGGAAATCTTCTGTCATAGTGAAGACACTTTGTATATATAGAAGTTGGGTCTTCTTCCATATCGAGTTGATCCTATATCATAGTAATGGTTTTACCTTGCCTACGAAGTGGTGCTGGGTTTTCCAAATAAATTAATGTCTGCATCCAAGTTTGAGAAAGTTTGTCATAATTCATTGAAAAAAATCAACATATCTTCAGCTTTTGTATCATAATAAAATTATGCATGAGATGCCTCACTAAGCTTACCTAATAGCATTTTTTGTTAGTAGACCAATTCATTTTATATAAGCATCAGTCAGGAATTCATTACTTTCAAAATGGAAATAATATGTTCTAGTTGACAAAGAACACCGAAGGAATTACAATAATTTAACCTATTAGATTACCCAAATAACCATCTGAAGGAAAAACTTATAAACTTAAACAGAAGTGACCAATCAACAATATTGTCTATTATAGTTCTGCAACTATAAGATTTGCATATGTTAACAATTAAAATAAAATAATACCAAAACCTGAGGCTTTGAAACGCTTCTCGAACCAGTTATAGAACAGTTAATTGTTAAACTAAAAATGTTCTTTTAATTAGTACATTGTATTGATGAATGGAAATTTAGTCTCATAGGTATATTGGATTTTCTTAAATTTTTCTTAGAAGTTGCTGAGAAATCTCTTAGAGCTCAACGGAGTTTGAAGGGAGGTTGTCAATTAATTCCTTTGGGAAAGGGTTTTTTTTGTGATTAAGCTTGATAATGAAGCATATAAACATTATGTCTGGTCTGGTTATTGGGAGGTTGAAAAGCATAGTGTCAAAATTCGTAACTGGGAACCAAATTTTAAACCAGCTAATCAGAAAACTTCAATTGCTTTTGTTTGGTTTCATTAACCTGGTTTAAGTATTGAGTACTGGAAAGAAAATATTATACTAGAGATTGGTAGAGCTTTGGGAAGACCTGTGAAGGTAGATGATAATACTCTCAAAAGGAAGATAGGATATTATGCTAGTGTTTTTGGTAGAATTGGATGTTAGCAAATCAATTCCTGATAAGGTGTGGGTTAGACTAAATATGGGGGTTTTTCCTCAGAGAGTTCAAATGCCAAAGAAACCAAATTTTCCAATCATTGCAAGGTGGTTGGTCATTATGTAGCTGAATGCAGGGTTAAAGTGAAAGAAACTAATCAGGATAATGGTGAGATGGGGAGTACTTCTAAGGTAGCTAATAAATATAGAATGAAGAACAAGAATAAGGAAGATATTGCCATGGTTATTGGTTTTTGTGATCCTTCTTGTTCCACTACTAATTATGAGAGGTAACAAATGAAGTATCACGTCGATATATCAAGAAAAAAATTTGGAAGAAGGAGAAATTCCATCTGGCATATTTGAAGTTTTTAATGAGGTTAGTGAAAATGTTATTAATTCTAATGATGATTTTCCTCCTTTGGAGGTAAGTAAAATATTGGACTTGGGGTCTGCTTCTACTATAAATGTAGTGGTTCCATCTGAGTTAGTAAGGAGCTAATTTTTGAGGTTCCAAAAATACCAAATACATGATATTCTAAACCTGTAAGTATGATCACTACAAGGAAACAGGCTGCCAAAAATGTTGGAAAAAATGATAATGGGAAGAAGAGCCTTGCTCTTCACAATATATCTTCCAAGTGAGAGTTCTACACTGGAATGCCAGAGACTTGAGGAGAAATAGAGCCAAGGACAAGTTACAGATGTTAGTTAAGAATTTTAATCCTTCTTTGGTTTGGATTGTTGAACCAAAAGTGATTGCTACTTCAAAATATGCTAAAATGATAAGGTTAATTGGTATGAAATGTATGATAATTCACAATGGTTGTGATGGGAGAAAGGGTAATATATGGTTATGTTGGAATGCTTGTATATCTGATCTCAGTGTAGTTTCTATAACAAGGAAGGTTATCACTATGAATGTAGGTGGAGTTTTGGTGACTGGTGTTCATGGAGCAAACTTAACTATTAATAGAAGAGATTTATGGGATGAGCTTGAAATAATTAACAATTTCAATCTTCCTTGGATGGTGATAGGTGATTTTAATGCTGTATTAACAATGGATGAAAAAAAAGGTGGGAGGAGGCCTCTTAGAGCTGCTATGATGGAATTTAATCAATGTCTTAATTCTTATGGGTTAATAAATGCTCCTAAAACTGGTATAGAATTTTCATGGTGCAATAACAGAGCTAGAGTAAAAAGAATTCTTTGCAATTTGGATAGAGCAGTTTATAATACAAAATGGCTGGATCTTTACCCCAATTGGGAATATAAAGTTGGAACTAGAGGAATCTCTGATCATAGTCCTCTGTGTGGTGCTCCAATTACAATTCCAAAGCCTTGCAATGCTCCTTTTAGAGCTTTAAAAGTTTGGTTATCACATGAAGGCTTTATGAAGGTGGTTGAGGATGAATGGAATAAGGAAATCAATGGTACTCCAATTTTTATTTTTATGAGAAAAATTAAAAATATGAACACTATATTGAAAAATGTGGAATTGGGAGGTGTTTGGAGATGTAAATATAAAACTTCTCAAAGCAGATGAACAAGTTATGAAGGCAGCTTTAATTTCTGACAAAAATCCAGAGGATGTAAAGTTGTTGAATGATCTTGTCACAGCTAGAGGTATTCAAGAAATTATAACTAGGCAGCATACTGAAATCCTTCATCAAAAATCTAGAATTAAATGGCTGGAGGATGGTGCAACAAATACAAGGTTCTTTCATACAAATATGAAGATAAGACAAGCACATAACTCAATAACTGGGGTGGAAGATGAAAATGGTAATCTTGTTGCTACTCAACAGGAAATTTCAGAAATTTTGGTGAAGCATTTTGAATCAAAATTCAAAATTCATAAAGTTCAAATTTCTAAAAATATCATGAGAGTTATACCTGAAGTTCTGTCAAATGGTGATAGGTTTTTGAATGATTTAATTCCTAGTGCAAATGAAATCAAGGTAGTTGTGCATGAGATGGATCCAGATAGTGCTCCTGGTCCTGATGGGTTTGGTGGATGGTTCTACAGGAAATGCTGGAATATCATTGGGAAGGATGTGTTTTTGGAAATTTAGTATTGCTGGAGGAGATATTACATACCAAGTAGACTAAATTCTAATTTTCTGGTATTACTTCCTAAAACTCCGAGTGCTAAGAAAGCTAATCAATTTAGACCAATTGGCCTTTCAAATTTTTTCATTAAAATTTCTACAAAGATTCTTACAATGAGAATTAGTAGTTTGCTCTGTAAGTTCATATCTCCATAGCAAGGCACAGGTAAAACAATTCAAGAACAAATAATCTTAGCATCTGAAATGGTGAATGAGTTGGAAATCAAGAGAATAAGTGGGAATGTGGGGATGAAGATTGATATCACACAGTCTTATGATTCATTGAGTTGGGAGTTCTTGTTTAATGTTACGAAGAAATTTGGGTTCTCTGATAAATGTATTTGTTGGTTGAAGATTTTATTCAAATCTGCAATGATATTTGTTATAGTGAATGGTGGTCCTACTAGATACTTTTCAATTAATAGAGGCTTGAGACAAGGAGATCCGTTATCTCCTATTTTATTTATTATTATTGAAGATGTTTTAAGTAGAGCTTTATCTCAAATGGTGGTGGAGAAAAAGCTGGTACCAATGGTTAACAGGAATGGAGTATGTCCAACACACATATTTTTTTGTAGATGATATGTTTTTATTCTGTAATGGAGATAGAAGAAATATCAGTAGACTTATGAAGACTTTAGAAGAGCATCAATCATAATTTGGACAATTTGTCAGTGTAACTAAAAGTAAATGCTTTGTAGGTGGCACTACTCAAGTTAGGAAAGAAATAATAGCATAGGAATGTCAGATGCAGTTATCCAACATCCCTGACAAATACCTTGGTGTGATGTTGTTTCCTGGTAGAGTGAAATCTTGCCATGTATGGGGTGTGGTAGAAAAACTTCAATTCTATTTAGCTGGATTGAAAGGAAAAATGCTTGCATTCCAAGAAAGGCTTTTGTTAATAAAAACAGTTCTGTGCAGCATTCCCATTTATAACATGTCAATCTAAAAATGGCCAGTCAGTGTAATTAGAGAATGTGAGAAGATCATCGGGAACTTCTTGTGGTTTTGTGACCCAAATGTGAAAAAGCTGGTCACTTTAAAGTGGGAGAAAGTCCGTGTTCCATTAGATGAAGGAGGCCTGGGAATAAGAAGATTGGATGTTATTAATAGAGATCTCTTAATGAAGTTGGTCTGGAAAATTCAACAAGGAACTGAAGAATGGGCTATGTTTTTTCAAGCTAAATTCAAGATGAAAACTGGTGACTAGATAAATTACTATAAGCAATCATCCATCTGGCCTGGATTGAAGTGGGTTATGAATGATGTAAACAATAACTCAAGGTGGATTGTGGGTACTGGTGAAGATATTTCATTGTGGGATGATGCCTTGATCAAAGAAAAATCATTGGGTACTCTATTTCCATTGAATGAACATATGCAACTACATAAAAACTAGAAGGTTAGTTCTATTATAACTGATGGCGCATGGAACATTCCCCCTGAGATGCTTGTATTTTTTGATATGCATGAATTGCCAGTGATTGATGGAAAGAAGGATAGGATTGTATGGAGTGGTACTATAACAGTGGAATTTTCAGTTGCTTCGGCAGTTCAATGCATAAGAAGTAAATTTCCTGTTATAAATAATTTCAAAAAAATCTGGAAAACCTGTGTGCACCCAACTATAGCAGGAAATATATGGAAGACTGCTAGAGGCATTTGTGCAACTGATGAGAAGCTAAAAAGAAAAGGATTTCAGATGGCTTCAAGATGTTATATGTGCAATGTGGAAGAAGAGAATCTTGATCATATTTTATGGTTCTGTAGTTACAGCCTTAAAATGTGGGATTGGATTTGTGATATTTTTAAATTCAGAAACCCCTATTCCTTTCATGATATTATTATGGGGATGGCAAACCATAAAAGCTCAGGGATACAAGAATTATGGATTGCAACTGCCTTCATTATTTTGAGAGAAATCTAGTTCATGAGGAATAAAATGGTCTTTGAAGAGGAAATTGAAACCTTCGATCAGATAAAAACTAAGATCAAATTTTTGATTGGTGAGTGTGAATGCAGGCTGAAGAGAAGAATGAAAAATGAAGAAATATGACCTACAAATCTTGAGTTTCTTTGGCATAAAGTACATGAAGACTTATAACCTCAAAGTGATGGAAGTTTTCTTCACTCTACCTATCTATCCTAAAATTCTACTTTGTTGTGATGGGGAATCTAAAGGAAACCTTGGAAAAGCAGGTTATGGTTTGTGGCAAGGGACAGTGAAGGAGATCTTTTGATAGCTGTGTCTGGAGGTCTGGGTATTGCCACAAATTTCTTTGCAGAAATAATGGCAATTGTTTGTGCGGGTGAATGGGCTGTTAACAGTCAACATCTTGAGGTAATTTTTAAATGTGATTCATATGCTGCTGTCATGGCCTTTAGAAGGAATAAGTTGCCATGGTTCATAATCTCAAGGTGGAATAATGTATGTGATAAACCACAAAGTTTTGAATTTGAACACAAATATAGAGAAGTAAATTTCTCTGCTGACAAAATGGCAAAGGAAGGCAGTGGATTGGCTAAAGGTAGTGTGAAAATATACACAAAAAAAAAGTTCTTTCTCTCGGGGATCTCCATATCAAGCCTACTTTAGATTCTGTTGATTTTTGTTATTTCACATTCTGTATATAAATGGCCTTAATAGAAGGGCTTGCTTTATATTGTTTAGTGATCATTGATTAATAAAATGTTTACATTGACTGAGCAAAAAAAAAAGGTTCATTTAGACAGTTTTCTGTAAGTGATGCCCACTAGCTTACTACTGTAGGAACACGATTGTTACATACAAAAAAAAATGGTATCATACTAATCGATATTTGGAATAGGACAATACCTTATATTTGACGTTGTTGATGGTGCTTAATAACTTAATCCTTATATTTGACGTTTGTGCTTAATAACTTAATCCAGCAAACCAAATGATAAAACTAAAACTAAACATATTTACAGAATAATCATACAAAAAATAAATTAAAAAAATTAAAAATGGCATCATCGATATTAATTAGCTTAGCTTGAAGTATTACTAATAAAGTAGTTATCCATAGAAGCCATAATCTATAAATTTATTTAGATATCATAACATACTTATACAAAGGAAAACAAAAGGTAGAGAATAAATCATCATTTACTTTGAAGAAGGAATAAAAAAATATCCTTCAGAATCTGAAAAGATAATTAGTAGTAGGATAATTGTGGAATAGCTCTCACGGCGAATAAGAAAAGTATCTGAAGTTTCTTCGAGTGAGTGGGTAAAAAAACTGTTAAGTAACTCAATGTTATAATATATATACTAACATCAACCACTACAATTTACTATGTTCAATGGTTCCTATTAATCGTTTTTAAACTAATGATTTTGGTTAGGTTTTAGGTACCAAACCGAACTGAAGTACGCTGGCGATCTAAAATCTAAGACCATCGGTTACTGTTGAATGGATAGTTTGGTTTGGTTATAAGTATAATCAGTTCGGTCTGATATGGTTTCTTCGGGTTTTTTTGTGCAACCCTAGATGAAACCAGAGTTGTCCTTTACACAACTGTGATTATCCATTAGAGACTTGTTTGACTAAATCAAAGTTATCTTAAGTTTATCTAATAGAATTCTCCGGTGGTCAGCCACTGTGATAATACAATATTTCCCTTAGATGATTACCCCACACGAACATTGCCTCGTCAAAACCTTGCCAGGAAAATCTTGTGGGATAAAGATTGGTCAGAGGAAAAAAAATACAATTTTTGGAGATTTAAAGTGGTGATGACCGTCATGAATTTTTTTCGCATGATGAAACTACGTCAAGAAAACCATTTAAGAAAAACCTGAGCTTAGAGTGATCTCAGTCACTGCCATGAGATACTTCCTCCGTTAAAATTGCGTCAAGAAAATCATTCAGGACAAAACCTAAACGCCCTCGCCACAAAAATTACTAGAGACAAAACCTGAGCGTCTCGATGTCGATGAGCATGTTACCTCGTTAAGAACCTCATCAGGAAAATCACGTGGAAAAAAACCCTGACCAAATGAGTACAACAGACACCGCCCGATAATAGTGTTGGACATGCATATGTTAGACAATAGCTCGGTTGAACTCACCAAGCGTTGGTATGTCAAGTTTGGTTGTCATATTTTAGTATCAAAACTCATCTAGAGTCGCTTGATTAAATACTAGAGTCAACTTCGTTTAGGTTAGACTAGAAAGTCTAGGAATGTTGATACATACAAGTATTACTCCGAAGACCTGAAGAATGTGAAGAAGTAACGAAATACAACGACGACATCATCCTTCCACTTGAGGTTAGTAATATTGACTTGAACTTGTTTCAATCCTAACGTATCTTTCAAGTCGTGCTATATTGAAAACATAACATGCGAAGCTATATATATTGTATATAATACTCTAGTGAAGAGACGGGATCATAATAGTATGGTCATAGTATTAAGGAATTATACTACGAAGTATAACGCTTATCTTTTGAACTTCGTAGATATGACATTGACATAATCTTGTATATAGTTTTATGATTATGTGTGTGGGTGTATGGTGAAGATTTCATCATAGGAAACAATGTTTTACATTTGTTTAAAGGAAGTACATTCATGAACTTGTTTCATGAATCGAAAGGGAAATGAATAGGTTTATTGGTCCAGCTATTCATTGCATATTCTTTGGATGACCAATAGGGCTGTCAATATACTTCCGAAATCTGACATCCGTTTCCAAAAGTTCGACATACTATAGAATTTAATCCGATTTATTAGATTTCGGATTTCGAAACCGGATATGTTATCGGATATTTCCTCTTAACCTTAACCTTATCGTATGAGGCGCATTCCGTTAGGCTAATATCCAACATCCGATAGCCTAGGGGTGTACTTGTAATTTCCAACCCCCAGGTATTAGATGTCGAGAATTCACCTGCTAGCCTCTTTGGTCTTTAACATTTTTCTTCTTCTCATTCTTAACAGTAAGAGATCGAGAGATCAAGAAACTAAGGGAGCTAGTCAGTTAGATAGAGAGAGAGAGAGAGGTATATAGAGATCGATACAGTCATAGAGAGGGTTTGATCGGAAGCCAGAGACTAAGAAAAAGATTGAATCGTGATTCGTGAGTTAGATCTATAGATGGTGATATTTTGATTTTGGTCAGATATTCTCAGAGAACATTAGTTTTCATTCAGAAAACAAGTAAGTAATCAAAACCCTTTGTTTATTATTGTTAAAATCAACTCATGATTGATGTTTATGAAATTAGGGTTTGTGGATATCTGAAATTGAGAATTTCGAAATTAGGTTTTGATTTTTTTTCACAAATCGATTGCAGCTTGCCTGGCGTTTGATTGTTGTTGTTATTATTGTTGTTAAGCATGAAATTATTATGTAGAATTTGTGTTTCATGTTTGATGCAAGAAAGGAAAAGTTGGTCCAGTTGGATTTAACAATTTGAGAAATGGTTTTATCAAACTGAGTAGTTGTTATCATTGTACTATGAAAGGGTGTTACTGTTATCAATTTCAGTAATTGACAATTTGGTTGCTTGAGTATTGGTTATCTTCCTTGGTTGATTTTTCTGTGGCTTTGGGTTCTTTGAATTTTTTGTTGTTGGGAAATAATAGAGGCTTTAAGTTAAAAAAAAAAAAGTATCTTTGTTTGTCTTATAGAAACACCTCATAACTTCATCATGGCAACTGTATGCAGTACTAGTTATACATTCCTGTAGTGATGATTGATGATCTTTGGCTGGTGGCCTATAAATTTTACCATTCTGGATGCAGTTCTCAACTACAGTTGTGGATTGCTTTAATGTTTTTCCCAGCAGTGCATTTCCATGTATCAATAACTGTTAGAATAACAAACAGTACCTAGGTCTTCGCAGAGCAAGAATACAAGTCTTTGGCATTTCTTTCAGCTGAAATTTTGTCGCTCTCCTATATCTCTCTGCACCTTGTTACCTCTGTGAATTTTTAGATTGCATATCTTTTCCTTGGTTATTCTGTGGGTATGTGTGTTGCTTATAGTGGTGAAATCTTTGAGAAATAGTGATGCATGTGGGTATGTGTGTTGCTTATGGTCAGTTGGTAGGGTATGCTGCTTGAAACAAAGCATGGTGAAATGTTTGAACATGATATTGTTCTGTATCTGGCAAACCATATGTGCTTTTCTCATTCTTTTTTTTTTATAATTACTGTCATCTAATACTTGATTCATGTTGTTCTCAGAATGTCCCAAAGAGCATCCAATATAGTTGGAACTTCAAGCTGCAGTCAACCAAGTTCCGTATAGCCAGAATAAGAAGATCAAAGTGTTGAATGTTCAACAATTGCTTCAACAGCACCTACTTCGAGTAAGAGATTAGCATAAGTAACAGATGAAGATCATCCACCTATCATTGTTGCATTGAAGAAATTGCGTGCAACAAGGTCACCGGAATGGGATGAATTTACTAGGAAAGTTAGTATAATGCCTGCAAAAGGGAAGGTGGATGAGGAGGAGGCTGTCATTGAAGGTAAATGTAATCATTGTGGAAGGGTCATGGAAGCATTTAGTGAAAAAGGAACTAGCCACTTGACTGCTCATCTAAAAATCTTCCCCGACAAGCCTGAAAACAAGCCCAGACATATGAAGATTTCTACTGCAATTAAAAAAGCCGGTAACCTAGAAACTAAATTACTTAATTGGAAGTATGATCCTATGCTTACTAGGAATTGCCTTGCTAAAATGATTGCTAAACATGATTACCCTCTTAACATGGTATCGCATTTCTACTTTAGAGAGTTTGTTAAGTCTTTGAACCCGGCTGCTAAATTGCCATCTAGGAATACAAGTAGAGCAGATGTGTTGAGGTGTTATGCTGAAATGAAAGATGAATTGCAAAAACAATTGGATAATTTGCCTTCCAAATGTAGTCTTACAACTGATATGTGGACTGCCAAACACACTAAAGATGGTTATTTTTGTATGACATGCCATTTTATAGATGATGAGTGGAATTTGTATAAAAAAACATTAGCTTACATTGTAGTGTCATCACCACATACAGGAGATGCTCTCTCAGATTTTATCAAAACTTGCACTTTTGAATGGAACATAGATATGAATTTTTTTTGTTTGACTGCTGATAATGCTACAGCTAATGGTGTTATGATGAGAAATCTTATTAGTTGGCTAGATGGTAAGAATTGTATGTTGCTTGAAGGAAAAAAAATTCACATGAGGTGTAGCAACCACATACTACATTTGATTGTATTGTATGGCATGAGAGTAGCTGCTGCATTCATAGAGGGTATTAGAGAGTGTGTTAAATATGTCAAGTCTTCACAAGCTAGGAAAGAGAAGTTTGAAACAGCATTGGCACAATGTAGATTGTCTGGGAAGTCAATTAGTTTAGATGTGGACACAAGGTGGAACTCCACTTTTCTGAGCTTAAGAATGCAATTGCACTTCAAGAGGGTTTTGAAAGACTTAATGAGTTTGATTCTGATTTCGATCTTCTGCCATCTAGACAGCAGTGGGAACAAGGAATAGAAATTTGTAAGTGTTTAGAGGTTTTCAATGATATTTCAACTCAGTTTGCAGAGATTAAGTATCCAACTGCAAATCTGTATTACAATGGGGTGTATGAAGTTAACAAATGCATCAAAAGTTGGGAAGATAATGAGTTTGATTATATCAAAGAAATGGGATTGAAAATGAGAGAAAAGTTTAATGCATATTGGAGTGAAAGTAATTTGATTATGAGCATTGGAGTGGTTTTAGATCCAAGGTATAAGGCAAGATGGGTAAAGTACACATATAGGAAAATGTATGGATCTGATAAATATGCAGATGAGTATGAGAAATTCAAAATAGACTTGACCCAATTTTCAATGCATATGAATCTCAAAGTAGCACTTCATCTCCTGATTTCTTTGTCAACTCTGTCTCTCGCATAGATGTAAGAAGCTCAGGTACAACTAACCCAGATTATGCTGATTTTATGTTGGAAAATGATGAATATGATGTTCAGAAGTCTGAGTTAGATAAGTACTTAGAAGAACCAATTCTTCCAACTCTGTCACCCCAAGATGAATTTAACTTTAATATATTGAGTTGGTGGAAGCTAAATGGCCTAAGTACCCAACTCTAGCAAAGATAGCAAGGGATGTGTTGGCTGTTCCAGTGACCAGTGTGGCATTAAAGTCTATGTTCAGCGATGGTGGAAGGGTTCTAACAACACACAAAACTTCATTAGCTCCAGAATTGGTCCAAGCATTGCTATGCTTAATTGATTGGTTGCCAGACTTCTTTGATGCAGATAAATCTTCTTTTCCTTTGCTTAGTTCTAAATTTTCTTTGATTAAATCTCGAAATAATATAGTAATCCAAATACTAATGGCCAATACTCTTGTCCATCTACTTCTAATTAGAAAGTAGTGAAGTTATTTCTTAAGCCTGGTAGATGCCAGGTAACTTTCTGCACAAATGATGATTGTATGGCTGCATTAAAGTAGATAATTCAAAGCATTGTTACATGGACTTTAAAATATAAGCATTGTTAGAGATCTAAGTTGCAATTCTTTAACTATTAGTGCAAAACTGAACCCCAATGTGGCTTACATTTGTCCCTGTTATCCATTTCTGTCTACTGCAGTTGTCAAAAGTACTGAGTAATTTCATATATTTTGAACAGTCTGCATCACTATATTATGCAACAATTCTGCGATTTCACTCTGGGATTGAAGGAATTGTTTTCTGAATTTTCTTACTAAGTGATTGTTTGTGAATGCATATATGGAAATCATGGACTAAAGTTGATGCAATGATGCAACATCCAACCAGGAATCCAAGCAAGATCCTCACTATCCTGTTCAGTGTTGAGTGTTGATATTGTTAGCCTCTGTTGTTGTTTTTTCTTTTTTTTGGCTTTGTTGTTGTGTACTTTCTTTGCTTTTGTGTACTTTCTTTTGCATTCACTAGACTGGGAGTAAAGTCAGTAAACTCTAAACATTGTGCTTGTGTTGGTTTGTACTTTTCACTGAACATTTTGAACTCAAAAATACAAAAAACTATGGTTCTAAGTTTTTTTCTCAGTTACCGGACTTTATCGGAAAAAAATCTGATATCCGATAACTTAACCTTAACCTTATCAGTGAAGTCAAAATTCGATGGATTTGTGTCTGTTGACAGCCCTAATGACCAATATGTGTGAGTTGGTAGAACCGATCTTAACTCAGTTTATGTATCTTGGTATAACCAATCACAATACCTAGACTTATGATTTGGTATGACAGGTCCTGCTAATTGGTGTAACCGATCCTAAGTAATCACCATGAGATGGTATGATCGATCCTAGTAATTGGTGTGAACGATTCTGGTAATTAGTGTGACCGATCCTTGTAATTTGTATGACCGATCCTAGTGACTGGTGTGACCGATCACAAGTAGGTACCATGTTTAGGTAGAACCGATCCTAGTGATTGGTATTGTTAGAGCACTGCTAGGTCGAACTCGCAAGCGATGCTATCTCAAGCTTGTTTGTCAAGTTTAGTTGCCAAAACTATAAGTCTTGATTTCTAGTCTACTTTAGCTAAGTCTCGGACTAGGATAATAAGTGTAGTTGAGCTCTAGACTCCATGGTGTTCATCATGTAAAGACGAAGAACTACTCAAGGAACTTGTGGAACTTCATCGACAAAAAGGTATGTGGAGACTTGAACTTATCTATCACTCAAAAGTCTATCTATTCTATCTCCTATCTTAAGACAAAAGTCGTATTGCTATATAGATTTCGATTATACACATTTGCTATTTCGAGCCGAGTTTATCTCGCTTATCTATTTCTCAAAATATGTGTTGGTAAGCTTTTGCTTTGGCCAAGTTCATCTTTACTCGTGACGAAAGTCATGTTGATTATTACAATAACTTGAAAATCGCTTTGATGAAAAATAGTTTGTGAATAACAACTATATAACATCCTCTAAGAAAGGTTCAATGATTGAAATGAGAGTTTAGAACATGTAACCATCTTTGGATATAAACATGGTGTGTTCTCACATTTGGATAAAAGTCAAAAACCGGGAACCCAAAGTATGCGTACCCGTACGCGTACTGGCGGTTGTTGGAAATCTGGGTAAGTATGCGTACCCGTACGCATACTGGCGGAAAGTTCATGTCCGTGAATTTATGCTGGAGTTTGAAAGTAAAAAACAAAACTCAATCCGGTTACTTAAGTACGTGTACCCGTATGCATACTTAAGTAGGTTACTTTATAAAATCGGTTTGTTCATGAACTAAAACATTTATATATTAAGGAATGCAATCTTTGCAAACCGTGGATATAATGTTCATGAATCGATTCGAGTGAATCAAAACCGATTTTGCTTCGATTGTGTCTTGTATACTTCTATAAGATCTAACCAATTGAACAACTCTCTAACTAGTTCATTTGAATCACTTGAACTAGT
>JAJJMB010012161.1:507479-753917 GCA_023531105.1 Papaver atlanticum
AACTGGGAAACCTAATCCCCACACCTCCTGTGTGATACTAGTTGTATGAGCTAGAGTCGATTCTCCTTTAACCTTAGGTTTTTCACGAAACCCTGTAGGTTAACGACTTAAAGACTTCATTGGGATTGTGAAGCCAGACCCAACTATTTTCTCTGTAGTTGCATGATCTAATCTTGTTGTTTCTAACGTGATTGAGTAGAATCGTAAGATTGGCTTGAGATTTATATCTCCGATAGGCAAGATAGAAAAGTAGTTACAAACACCTTCATCTCATCGTTTGTGATTCCACAATATCTTGTTTCGCTAGTCGATTAAGATTATTGTGAGGTGATTGATATTTCTAGGTTGTTCTTCGGGAATATAAGTCCGGTATATCAATTGGTTCCTGTTCACCTTGATTTATCAAAAGAAGGAACAAAACCCATAGGTATTTCTATGGGAGACAGATATATCTATTCCTATAGACTTTTCTGTGTGATACAGATTTGTTTATCAAGTCTTCGACTTTGGGTCATAACAACTCTTAGTTGTGGGTGAAATCAGCTAAGGGAATCAAGTGCGTAGTATCCTGCTGGGATCAGAGACGTAAGGAGCGCAACTGTACCTTGAATCAGTGTGAGATTGATTGGGGTTCAACTACAGTCCAGACCGAAGTTAGTTTGTAGTAGGCTATTGTCTGTAACGGCTTAATAAAGTGTGGTGTTCAATCTGGACTAGGTCCCGGGGGTTTTCTGCATTTGCGGTTTCCTCGTTAACAAAACTTCTGGTGTCTATGTTATTTCTTTTCCGGATTATATTTTGTTATATAATTGAAATATCACAGGTTGTGTGTTGAATCAATCAATTGGTAAATCCAACCTTTGGTTGTTGATTGAAATTGATTGATCCTTGAACATTTGTCTTTGGTACCGTTCAAGTTATCTCTCTTATATTCAACCGGGCTCGCAAATTATTATTTGTTTGATTGCGGATTGAATTAAGAGATTGAGATATAACTCTTTGATATACTTTTTATAAGATTTGAGTCTAACTTTCTAGTTGATTCTCTTCTAAGTATATTGGAGTTAGTCCATACAGATTGCTAAGCGAAATATTGGGTGAGGTTGTTAGACCCCCGCTTTTTCAGGTATAACCGATCCGAACCCATGTATGTGACTTGAAAGGACCGATCACAACTAACCATTGTGACTTGGTATGACTGATCACATAGTAGTCTTGGAATACTGGTGGAACCAATTCTAAACTTGTTTGGAAGTGTGGTAGAAAAGAATTCCAAGAAGCAAATCCATGTAAATACGGAATAAGAATTTGCCGTGAAAAGATGTCAACATATTTTGAACACGAGCAGTAACTCTTATCATCTATTGTTCAAAGATATTCCTTGGTACTCAAGGTGATCATGTGCCGAAATAAATTAAGAATCTTTTAATTAAGATTTTTAGTTTTATATGCTTTAATTACCATCAATTAATGCATATCTCTAGAGAATAAAGATTAGTAATGTGCATTTACTAATTGTATTTTTGTATGAGAGATTTCGGAAATATTGGACAAGCATTTATTGGAATTAGGGAAACCGAATTTGGGCATTCATTTCATATCTTGAGAATATTTTCGGTTTGGAAATTCCTTGGTGTCAAAACATCCTTTGTCTATAAATACCTAAGTTTTCATTTCTAGCAAACCATCCTAAGAGCCAGGAAAACTTTATTTCTTGTTGTTTCTGGTGGAGCTGTCTATTCGGAGAGGAAAGTATCCTAATTAGGTGAAATCTCTTACGACCGCTCGTTTAAAGACTTCTGTGGGATCAAGAAGCTCTACGAGTACCGTTGGTGGAAACTAGATAATTGCAGTGTAATTAGTTTTCGATTTGATTTGATTGACTAATGGTTGTTTAAACTTTGATTGCACCTAGTTTGTTTATTCTTGAGAATCTTCTCTTCTGATATAAGATTCACTCAGACTAGATCAAAGTATCGACGGGATCTTTAGAACTGTTGTTAGATCTAAAGATATCTTGGATAATCCATTGTTAAAAGACTCCGTTCTGTATGTGATTGATCACAAGAGATTCAAGTGGTGTTGTGCAGGTATTTGAAAGCAGTAGTAGATTTGAAGATGAATAAGAAGTCTTATTAGTTTTCGTATCTTATGGATTTAGTGCACAAACCTTGATCGGCTTGGATCCAACTAGAATCAGTTTATCTTTAATATATCTGATTGATTAGTTGCATGAGATCGGCATTCTTTATATTTCTCTTTGAGATCTATATTGATTGAGTGTGAATCTATACTTGACTATTTCGGTGGTTATTGAATAGATTGATCTAACCAAACAAAAGAGTTTATTAGATTAAACATAAGAGCCTTTGTCATGACTCATCTTATCTTGTAGCAAGATTGATTAGAGTGGTTACAAAACAGATTCTTCCTTTGTTGTTCTGAATACGATCCAAAGGACTTGTTATTCACATGCGTGACTCTAGAAGTCGAAGGCGCATGGATACTGACGGAACTAAGTAGCTAGGGGTAGTCTGCTTGGTCTCAACTATACGAAGTTGGTATTAGATTTTGTATAACGGCTTAATTATGAGAGTATTCAAAACTGGACTAGGTCCTGGGATTTTTCTGCATTTGCAGTTTCCTCGTTAACAAAATCTTGTTGTGTATTTTACTTTGATTTCCGTATTATAATTTTTATTATAATTAAGTAAAATACACAAGTACGTTAACTCCGTAATACTTGATATTGATCCTATAGAGTTTCAGTTATTTCCAAACCTATTATCAAGTACATATTTTGTTGTAGTATTGTCTCGATCTTGTATCCATAGTCAATCACATAAGTTATCTTGTTGTTATATTGTGTCGATCTCGTATCCATAGACGATCACACGAAGTATGAACCGAATTGTCGTATTGTCTCAACTCTGTCCATAGACGATCACATTCGGTAGAGGACTTATAGGTTGATTAACAAAAGATTGTGGTGTATTTGGGTACCCTCGTCTTTTCAGCTGCCTCATTAAAACCTTGCAAGAAAAAACCTTCGAGACAAAGCCTTGGCGAAGGAAAAAGAGTACAACGCGTCTATGCCCAATGAAGATTCTACAAGTTTACTCCTACTGAAGTAAAACTTTCTCAAGGCGGTTGGTGTTTCCAACGTTATACAACTTTTGGAAAGTGTTTGGAGGATTAACTGCAAGTTTTGCGCCGTGTGCACAATCACCATTGTACACTTCGCAAAAATATAATCCGACCACTGGACACCAGTTTTAGTTTACCGTTTCAACTTTAGGCATGATAGTAAAGGCTCCTGTAAGCTCATTTTTACCGAAGAATCAAATTTATCCTTTAAACGTGTTACCTGCAAAACAAAAGGTAGAATAATAACGAGAGAATGCGCATATGATATTCTAACATGGTACTTCTGGACCATAAATCATTATGTCTATGTACGTGACAATAGATCACCTTCCACTCTAAGGATCACATAATAATGGTGTTAATTTAGTAGCACAGCAAGTATCATGGATATCAAAATTGGATATTCTATCTATGTGCAGATTAGTTTATGCTAGTATATTCTCAAACTTCAAATCGATAAAATATTTTAATTTTAATGAGATCTCATAATTTAGTTCAAGCGCGGATTTTAGCGCTATTAAGGGCTTCTCAATAAGCCAAAGATGATATCATCAATTCATCCGAATTTTAATCTTTTATCAAGAACGTAAAACACACAAAGGACTGTTCACAAGATTCTCCTCTTCGAAGTGGTGATTATGACCTAATTTCAAGCCTGGCAATTCACAAGGTCGGGTGACTGCCTGAGTTAAAAATTATGGAATCCTTCAGGGAAATCATCAATTACTGGTCACGGGTAGATGAAATCGCAATCCTTCGGGAACTACCACGCTAAAGTGGATAAACATTAGAAGAATATCTTTAGTTTTATAGAACCAATACTGAGGTTCGGAGAGAAACCCTAAAATCGCATTTAAAACGATTACATTACTCTCTCTACGCTTTATCTTAAACACCGACCTGTGACATTCAGGATTCACAATTCTACAGTGTGAGTCGGATTCGAAATTTGCGCCTTTTTTTGAGAGATTTCAATTTCTACCTTAATTTGAGGGGGTTAGATTATATACTTACCAATTATGATGTCAATGTTCCTCTGCAGAGGGTTACATAACCACCATTGTAAATAAATAATCGACAATTATATAATCATATAGATCAAACATATTTTATAGCTGAAAAAGCGGGGGTCTAACAACCACACCCAATATTTCGTTCGGAAATCTGTATGGACTAACTCGAATATAAATCCAAGAGAATCAACTAGATAGTCAAACTCAATCAAGGAAATATAACCAAGAGTTATATATTTGTTTCTCAATGTAATCAATAAATCAAACAGATATGAATCCATGAGCCTGATTATTATGAGAAAAAACTTGAACGGTACCAAAGACCAATGTTCAACTGTCAATCAATTTCAATTAACAACCAAAGGTTGGATTTACCAATTGATTGAACTGCGCACAACCTGTGATATTTCAATTATATAAAAAAATATAATGCGAAAAAGAAATAACACAGACACCAGAAGTTTTGTTAACAAGGAAACCGCAAATACAGAAAAACCCTGGTACCTAGTCCAGATTTGAACACCACACTGTATTACAGACACTAGCCTACTACAAGTTAACTTCGGATTGGAATATAGTTGAGTCCTAACCAAGTCTCACACAGATTAAGGTACAGTCGCGTTCCTTACGCCTCTGAATCCCAGCAGGATTCTACGCACTTGATTCCCTTAGCTAATCTCACCCAAAACTAAGAGTTTCTACGACCTAAAGTCGAAGATTTACAAATCTGTCTCCCACAGAAAAGTCTATTTTGATAGATAAATCTGTTTTCCACAGAAATACCTACGAAGTGTTTGTTCCTACTTTTGATAAATCAAGGTGAACAGGAACCAATTGGTAATCCGGTCTTATATTCCCGAAGAACAGCCTAGAAATATCAATCACCTCACAATAACTTAACTATATGGTGGTAGAACAAGTTATTATGGAATCACAAAGAATGAGACGAAGAGCTTTGTGATTACTTTTTATATCTTACCCATCGGAGATAAATATCGAGCCAATCTTAGAGAAGATAGTACTTAATACGATATAATAAGTAAGATCAGAACACGCAACTACAGAGAAAATAGTTTGGTCTGGCTTCAGAATCCCAATGAATTCTTTAAGTCGTTAACCTATAATGGTTTTAGGAAAAACCTAGGTTAAAGGAGAATCGACTCTAGTCGTAACTAGTATCACACAGGAGGTGTGGGAATTAGGTTTTCCAGTTGCTAGAGTTCTCCCTTATATAGTCTTCAAATCAGGGTTTGATAGCTTTAAAACAAAGCAATCAATATTCACCGTTAGATGAAAACCTGATTTAAGATTTAAGCTAAGTTTGCTTAAAACCAAAGCAATATCTCTCCACCGTTAGATGGTCTTAGCTTATTATACACAAATGAAATATACCTTCATTTAGATATAGGTAATCGTACCTAAACGTGTATATTGAGTTGGCTCAATAACAGTTAACCGAAGTTAGCCATATGAACACTTTTGTATTAACCACATTCATCTAATACTTCTAGATCAAATGATAATCAAATGAATCTAATTGTGTTACTCATATAGTTGTTCAATTGTTTATATTCTCATAGAAGTATACATGACACAATTGAAACAAAATCAGATTTCATCCATGAGAATCAATTCATGAACATTTAGCCACTGTTGCAAAGATTGCATTCCTTAATTTATAAATGTATTTGTTCATGAGTATGGAATCATACTTAACCGATTTTAGAACTTAAACCAACTCAGTTTGCAAACGGGTACGCAAACTTAAGTTCCGGACTTTGGTATTGTCCGATAGTTCACAAACCGGTATGCATACTATCGTTCCAGACCTAACTCAGGTAGAACCGTTCGCATACTGGTATGCATACTTGGTTCCCGGACTTTAACAGTTAAAACCGTTCGCATACTGGTATGCAAACTTGGTTTCCGAACCTGAATCATACTACAACAGTTTGCATACTGGTATGCATACTGTGTTATATCCAAACAATGGTTAATTGTTCTAAACTCCCATTTCAATCATTGAAACGTCCTTAGAAGACGACAAAAGTTGTTCACACAAACTATTAACTTATAAGTAATTTTAAAGTGATCGAATGATCAATACGAAACATTCTGAGTCTACATCAAATGACTGCCTCACATAAATCATGTAAGATGTTTCAAGGCAATTTTCACATTATCATCTTTTGACTCATTATTTAGTTTCCAACAAATAAATTGTTTCCAACTAAACTCGTCAAGAATAATGATGAACGTAGCTAAAGCAAAAAGCTTTCCAACACATATTTCGAAAAGATATAAGCGAGTTAAACTCAACTAGAAATATCAAATGTGTATAATGTAAAAGTCTATATAGCTATACGACTTAGTCTCAATAGGATATAGAATAGAATAGACTTCTGAGTGATAGATAAGTTTTAGTCTCCACATACCTTTTGTTTATGAAGTTCCTCCAAGCTCTCCTCAGTAGATCTTCGTCTTCAATCGATGAACGCCGTAAAGTCTAAAGATCAACTACACATTCTATCTTAATCCGAGACATAGCTATAAGTAGATTAGAAATCAAGACTTATAGTTTTGATCACCTAAACATGACAAACAAGCTTGAGATAGCAACACTTGCGAGTTCGGCCGAGTAGTGCTCTAACAATAGTGCGTGCACATTGAACAAGAGTGACAGAGAAAAATCCCCTCTCTCTAGGAAAAATCTCTCACACTTGAACCCGTTAATTTGGGGGTTTCCCCTCTTCTGAAAAACCAGATCTACAATCTCATCATGGAAAAACTTTATTTTCTAGGCTAATCTTCCCTTTCCACCGGCCATACAAGTGCATCCATGTTTTGGTTGTTATGTTGTTGTGATTCCCCATCTAAATCCATGGGTTGATATTATAATCAAAGATTTTTGTTGTGCTACTGTGTCTCTTATCTTCAAAGGAGTTTTTATCGATGTTGTTCTTCACAAACGGATTTTATACCCTTGATTTCTTCGTTGTATTCACTGATTTTTCTATCCTAGTCGTCAGGTAACCTTTTGCTGATCCACTTTAAAGTACATCATCCATGGGGTTATCTTGGGTCTGCTGATGTTTTTTGGATCCCTCTTTTGTGACTTGGTTTTGTCAATTATTTGATTACTCTTATTCAAATAATCACCCATCCTTGATCCTATTTCAAATCAGAGCTTTTCCCATCTATATGTTGGAAACTTTATTTGTAACCTTGGATATGTTTCATGCGCAATACGTTTCACAATCAGCCCCTCTTTATTATCTAAACCCTCTTTGCTTCAGATCCACAATTTTTCTTCCCATTTTGCTCTCTTTTTGGGTGTTTTTTTAGTTATCTTGCTTTGGTTTGTAAAGCATGTAACCTGCTTGATATAATATCTAGCAGTCCCTTGTTAGCTTTCTCAATGATCCGGTATTTTGGAAGGCATCTCTGTCACAGTTTCAGTATTTGTGCCTTGTTTAAGTTAATTTGTTAAGATGGTTTTCCAGTCAGCTGTAATGGAATTCTTTCCATCTTGTTTTGATTTATATTCCGTATTTTGGCTCGTGTTGCTTTATGGAAAGATTTTAGCTCTTTCCATGTTTTTAGTCCTTCCATTCTAGTGTTGGGACTTTCTGTGGATTTGAAAGAGACCTTGAGAGAGCTGGTTTGGTCTGTATACTGAGTAAGGTTTATAAGTATCTATGAGGGCTTCCTAATTCAGGGAACAACAGCATAGCATAGCATATTTTAAGAAAACATTCGGGAAGGGATCAGTTTAGATAAATACTTACAGTGGATAATTGTTACCATAGTCCAAGCGACCAAGACTATATCCAAGCGATCAAGACTATATTTTTGACAACCTTGAAGTCTGGGCACACTAATATTTCAACATCATGAAGACGATACAACATTAATAGCTCCCATCTTTGATTTTTCACGCTTATAGATCCCATCTTCATGAGCAAGTGCTTGACCAACAGATGGTTTCACAGCAAGCAGCAAACAATCAACCCATCAGTTTCATCAGGACAAGGGGATCAAAGATATTCAAGCGTTTAAGTTCTTGTTATCACAACATCATGCTGCAATTCTGTATGGGTACTTTACAGGCCGGTGGAATACTCACCTCTCATTTCACATTTCCTTTACACAATTCTGTTTTTTATTTCAAGCTTTTGCTTTATTTTCCACAGATTGTAAGTAGTTAAGTGTAGTTCTTTAGGATAATTATAATATCATCCTACTTAGCAAGATTAGACTAGTCAATATTTGTTTCTTTAGAGTGTTGGTCTATATTAGCGCTAGACGTTGTTTTTGCATTCTGTCCTGTAATCCTACTTCGGTATTTTCCTTTATGTATCTCTGTAGCTACTAATATAGGGAGTTTAGTCACTACTCTTTTGTACGTCAAGTGATATATCTTCTTAGCGGATTAGTTCTTCGTCTGCTCAGCGGAGTTTCATCTTCTGCATTTATCATCTCGTCTACTCAGCGCACTTTTCTATTCAACAATTCAAGATTTGCTTCACCACACAGCTACCATCTCCAACCTGATTAATATTTGCAAATCCTGCTACAACCAGGTCTACTAGTTATTTTAAGCTCTCAGCTAAAGACTCAAGTTAAAAGTATCACCATGGATCAAGCAGGAAAACAAGGAGATAGACAGGTAAAGCATAGGCAATATACCACAACATCTGGACACAAATGCCGCACTAGCTCCTCGAATCGGTTGCATCGGGGCCCAATATCGTCATCACAGTTTTTTTGGGCATTGCAATGTCCAACAAAAGTAAAGTTTTTCTTGTGGAAAGCATTCATCAAAGGCCTACGGACCCTTGATAACCTCAACCGTATTCACCTCATCAATTCCAACACTTGCCCCCAATGCAATTTTGATTCGGAAACTGTTGCTCACATTCTGCTCCACCGTCATGTTCTTGAAGATTATAAACTTAACGAGCCGATTGTAATTGTTGTCTCTGTGGGTATTAGGGGTGCCAACGGGTCCTATCGGGTCCGGGTAGTATAATTTTAATCGGTTCCGGGTCCTAACAGTTCCGAGTCCGCTTCCTTAATTAATGGACCGGAACTGGACCCGATAAAAATCTTAAATACCCGTCGGGTCCAGGTATTTATCGGGTCCTCTAAAATCAACTATATTTCTTTGATAATCTATTTTTATTTTTTTATATTAGCTTGATTCTAATAACTTTTCATATATAAATATTATTATATCTATGTAAATGTTCTAATTAACGTCAAACGTAAGAATTTAAAGGAAAAATGAAAAATATTTACACAAAACTATAGAAAATCTTGCCATTTTAAGTGAATTTAACATGTAAAAAGTAAATATTCGGGTACCCGATACCCCGGGGTACCCGACGGGTAATACCCGTTAGGACCCGAAATCTTATCGGTTTCTAACGGGTCTACCCGTCGGGTAGTGATCTTACTAATGGGTCCGATCTTAGGACCCGGAACCGGACCCGATACACCGGGCCTGATCCGATTCCAGGTAATCGGGTACCCGTTGGCAGCCCTAGGTATTACCTACCCCATGTAATAGCGTTTTAGTAGTTCAATAAAAAAAATTATGCTTCAAAAAGAAAAATTTGAACAAGAGTTTCACAGTACCTGGTAAGAATAAGAAGTAAACAAATGACATGTGTGAGTGAACGTGTTCTTTACACACTTGTGATTATCCATTAGAGACTTATTTGACCAAGTCAAAGTTATCTTAAGCTAATGGAATTCTCTGGTAGTCAGCCAGAGCCACCGTTCAACAAAGAAGAGTAAAGAAAAAAGATTTAACCAGTAGAACGAGAATAGAAAAACCCTAATTTAGAGCGGATTTGGGGATGAATCAATTGCAGAGGGCTTTCCGAAGAAGCATCCACACGTCTCCACAACAAACAACTCCTCGTCTCACTAAAATTTCGTTACACCCTCCCAAGACTGTAAGTTCATCCCCCTCACCCTCTCTCTCAAATTGCCTAACCCTAAAGACATGAATTCAGAATGATATACTAGATTTTCATTGTTTCGTATAATCTGGGTATGCTTTCAAGATCTTTAATGTTTCATTGGAGATGTGTGTTTCTTAGCTCAATCTCTGAGTTTCATGTTTGATTTCAGTAAGTAACCGAATATGTAAGAATAGCAGTAAGAATTCAATTGTTATGAACTTCGCGATTCACTTTGTATGTCTTGTAATCTAGCTCTACAGTGATTATACGTTTCGAATTGAAAGAACATTTTTTATTAGAAATATAGCCAAGATTGATAACAATGTTGTCCAAATTTGTGGGTTCAGGAAAGTTTCAACTCTTAAGTGGTATGTTGTGTAAATGCATATTATGATATTTGGACTTCTAGTGCATCCTAAGAGGCCTTAAGATTATCTGGCTCAAGAAAGGATTAATACCATGGATCCTTGTTCACTGTTTTTGGATCCACAAATGTTTTATTCAGCATCCGCGTCTGAAAAACACCCCAATATCTGTTAAATGCTACTCTGGGTTTCAATATTTGATTTCTGGCTTTTCTTTTCTTTTCTTTTTTCATTTACTGCCAAGGGTTTAATAACAAGTAACATGTAACAGAGATAATTAGACTACTGTTAAAACTGATTACGATTCTAGGAGGTAGTTCTTTCGGTAAATTTGCAACTCCCACGCACCTCACTGTGTTTCATTTGATCTTTTGTGGTTTAGGTAGAAGTCGAATTTGCAGATGGGAGTGCCTTCAATTTGTCAGCTGAGTTTCTTAGAGTGCACAGCCCTGCTGTAGATAGTAAGATTAGGTCTGTTGGTGGCGAAAAGGTAAAAATTATGCTTCCTTTATTGTATTATTTTTCACAGCATCAGCAGTATTACAAGAGTGTGATTGTCAGCTTACATGGTAAAATCATGTTTCTGTCTTAGGTGATATATGGGCGACGGCACGTTGGTATCATGTCGGCTGAACCCATTGGAAACTACGGACTAAGGTGTATAGGAATTTGCAACTTAATTTTTTCCCTTCGTTAATCAGAGTAATATTTATAATCAATTGCAAATTCTGTGACCTGGCAGAGTAGCTTTCGACGACTTGCATAAAACTGGGATTTATACTTGGGATTATTTCTATCATCTTGGAAGCAACAAGTTTACACTCATGAGGAATTATATAAGGACCCTGAAAAAGCATGGACTCGGCCGAGACCCACAGAGAAGACAATGACCCAGAGGCCTTTAGGTCCTCCTTTGGGGCCAGAATTTTGAGTGGCTTAATGACGCCTTTTCTTTGTAGTCCAAATTGTTGTTTTTTTTGTCAATATGGAAAATGCCCCGTAAAAGTGTGGATGTATTTCAAGAAAAAATAGACAACTCTCAGTAGAACTTCAGTCTAGAATCTCATACTACTGTTATGCCGTTGATGCAAATTCTGTAACATTGTGTTGTGTTGAATATCATTCATTTATGTTATCTTACTGAGGTCTTTTTGGAGCTCTGTACGTATACAAAATAAAGCAGTTCTATGCTTTGATAATTCCAACAGCCAGCCATGAATCCAGAAAACTTGCCTTCAGAATTTGTCTACGTTTTTCGGCTAACAAAAGTCACGTGAATTCTAAGAATCATGTCTAGGCAAAACCGCAAAACTATAAAAAAAAACAGCACTGTCGAGAAAACCTAAAAATCTTTACTGTCAAGAAAAGCTCGCAGTAATTGAACACAAGGATGATGTGAAAGTAATATCAACTTAAACCTTCCCCCAGAAGGGGAGACTGAGTTCTCTTTCTACTTCAACGTATACTAACTGGATAGAAAGTAATGAAACAAACAGGCACATTCTTGATAAAAGAAAGAGCACAGCTCAGAGTGTCTAAAAAGATTTGACCACTTGGTGCATCTTTTAGATCCTGAAGTATCTCGTTGCATTGATTACTTCCCGTCATGAACAGGTTGTGTGCTTGTTTCCAGAAACAGTATTTGCCAGGGTAACTGGGTGCATCTCTCACAGATCAATCACACGAGACAACTTCTGGATCCTGTTTAGCAAGAAGTCTCCTTGCTTGATGGTTGCTTGGTAGAGTGCATTCTTTGCATCGGGTCTGTTTGTTTCTAGAACTCCAGCAACTTTGTCTATCTTGCAGTGTAATTTCCCTGCTGCAATAAACCGAGAAAGTTCCCTGTGCAATAAACCGAGAAAGTTACCATACAAGAATAGACCCTATTAATACAACACAATCTTAAAAACATAAAGGGGGATGACAATGTAACACGCTTCGCAACTATCAGAATGTTGGGCAAAAACTGTAACAGAATACTTACAAATCAATGAATTCAACTGTCACTCCAAAAGCAGTTGACATTGCTTCCATTGTTACACTCTTGTAAGATTCCAAAAACTGAGAGTAGACAACAGTTCGGACTTCCCTCATGTAATACCGAAAATGAGGGTGTAGATAGCGATCCAATTTGATTTGCTCCGTTAAGCCAGCTGAGCAATCACACAATTGCGACAAATCATTACTAAATATTAAATAGACAATACAAAAGATGCTGCAGAATCGAGATAGCCCAAAGAGGTATCCCCACGACACCCACATTTAAACTCCAACTTCAGAAAACTAAAGAGACAACCCTCACCAAATGCTATGAAGAACGACTTGTACTGGCAATCATACAGAGAGTTCATAAATTCTGAGAGATGTGGAATCTTCCCTAGCACAGTTAGTATTTCTGGTGCGTCAACCACCTGCCATACAAAATTATTCACCTTGAGAAACACTAGCAAGAAGCAAACACATAATGAGATAGAACCACATGTAATGAGGGAATGCAATATACCTTCTGTTTCAGTGAAACTCTGTCTAGTGATATAATGCTAGTAAGGACAGTGTAAAAGATAAAGGTGTCATAGGATAAAAGCTCATAAGTTGTGAAGGTAGAGATGGAATCAAGAAACAGATCAGCAGCTTTCTTAAAGTTCCTCGTCGACATGCAAAACAAGCCTTCATACACCTTCAACCGATTCTTCCTCTCCCAATCACCTCCCTCATCGAACAAACTGCAACCATTATCCAGTTAGTTAAGGGATTTTATGTTAGAAAAGCCAAGGATGGCTCTAAAAGGAAGCATAGAAAATAAAAAAAATTAAAAATGGATTTTTGTCTCACTTCTTAGCTTTATCAATACTTTTGGAGATGAGATCAAAATCCATGTTGAAAAAACCCATCTGCAGTGTATAAAAAACTAAATCCATCTTTTGTCCCACGGCAACTGTTTTGCTTTCAGTCACCTTAAGCTGCTCCAATGCTTTTTCCTAATGGTACGTGTTGAAAAGTTAGCCAGAGAGTTAGAATTCATATAGCAAAACCGGTTGAAGTTAACTAGAAAGTATCCTGATACCTAATACATGGAAAGAAATAAATACCTTGTCACTAATTCGAATAAAGAATAAGGATTTAGCTAAATGAGCTTCTCTAACTTCGCTTTCACCTAAGTTCTCTTCAGCATCAGCAACTCTGTTTATTTCAATCAGATAAAAAAACATAGTTATAATAAAGGGACACCACAATCTGATTGCAGAACAACCAAGACACAGCTCCTACCCATGGGAGATCTGAACAGTTTTTTTTACACCAACCAGACCAACTTTATAACAATAGATTTTACAATCCTCGAGGACTATGACCACAGCTAAAATAATGAAGAATATGGATAATAAGAATTACCCAATGTACTATGTTCCTTCCTTGGCTAATGAGCTGATCTTGAAACAAATGAACCATAGTATTCATATGGTATGGAAAATCAAAAGAAGATATTTTCTGAATTTGTGTTATAGCTATGTCATTCATTCACAATTTGCTCTAAAACACCGAAGCGGTTATAGTGGCAGATATAAAGAACCGGGAATGGAAGACAACGGTAGATCAAAATCATTTGTTTATTACACATATACAAGATTCAAGTGTAACTATGAGTTTGCTTGCTGGCTCGGGATGAACAGATATCAGTGCATAAAACAAGTCTAACATAACATAATTCAGTGAAAAATATAATTTGAATTACGAGTTCTTAGCCTTTTTTTCCTTCCATGTCCATTCCCCGTAAAACTTGCGACAACCCATACTTCAGTTAAATAAAATTTGCCATAATATTCATTTAGAACTCCACAAATGCACCATCAAATCGAACCAAACCCGAACTGAATCGTCACAATATGGTCAAGATCAAAGCTAGAAAATTCAAAAATCAACACTTGTTTTTCATCCCTATGTGAGAGACTAATTTGTAGTAGGCACAATTTGTCGGGGTTTAGAAATATAAATGTTAATGTAGCAGCAAATACACAGCTTTTTGAACATTCTTAAAGGGTCAACCTCAAATTGTGAGAATGAACCATTACATTAAAAAACAAACAAGCACTAAGAATGGCACATTGGTCATAAGTATTTGCACCACATACAAATATAGTAGATGAGTGTATGTGAAATGAAAACAAGTTAATAGGCAACATAAAGATACACAAACGACCAATGTTGAATATCTCTACAAAATCCATCTAAACTGACAAAATCACCACCAAATTCCACTAACACCAAACCTAATTTGAATTGCCATAATTAGGTCAAGACCAAAAAACATAGAGCCTTATAGGCTTTCAAGTATATTTATCAGTAGGTATTTCCTTGTTCCCAAATTCCACATAAACTAGGTTTAAAGTTCACACTACTAATGCATACTTCGATTGACCTAACATCTGCCCTAATTTTCCTCTACAAACTCTACACATACAAAATCTCAGCACATCCAAATAAACCCAAAATTAAAATACTAAAATTAGGTCAAAATCAAATTCTTAATAATGGTAACTCACTTTTCATCAATTTTCTTTAGTTCTTCAGCATTCTTAGCACGCATCGACTCGAAAAGCTTTGGATCCATCTCTAACACATTATCTGCAACTAGGGATTCATAAAGTGGAGCCATATCTGTATAAAGATCAAAAGATAGTAATTAGGGTTTCAGAACTCATGAACAAAAGAAAGAACCAATGGTTTTGAGTTTGATTGATTTTACCATCTGATTTGACGGCATCTAGAACTTCTTCACGGAGACGAATTTTATCGATATCTGACACATCCGGATGAGTTAAGTGAAAGAGTTTGTTAGATAACACTAAAGATTTCTCTTGCTTTTCTTCTTGGCCTTCCATTGATTCTGATGATTAACACTTCTACCTAGTGTTTTTCTTCGCTTTCTCTCTCTCGCCTTTTTTATTTCGATGTTTAGCTTGAGGGAGAGGAAAATCTTTTTGCCATTTTTCTGTGTGCTAAAATAATAAACAGGAAAATACAGTGATATGGTGTGACGCTATGCATCGTAATAATATGCGCAAACAAGTTACAGATTGGAAATCGGAAAGTAAAGATTTGACTGGTGGTATGAAAAATCGGAAAGTAGAGATTTGACTGGTGGTATGAAAAGATGACTTATTTCGAGTCAGACTCAGATGGCAGATAATTTTAAAATCTTGTAGGCTGTTTGTAAATCAGAAGTCAGTTTGGCAATAATTTTTGTGAAGCAAAACAGTTTTGTTTCTAATTTCTGCTTCTCTAGCTTCCGGTATCTAGAAGCGCTATTAACGATTAATGGAAGTTACTTCCTACAGCATGATCGGTCCAAAATTTAAATCGTAGATCTAAGGGCAGTCCTATGGTAGTATACAAATGAAGAAATTCTAAGGGAATGAGAAAACTCGGTTCGGTTTGTCGCTATGGAAAAATACACTCAGCGTCACAATGCATGACACGCAAGTATGGTAGCACGGGTTAGGTTGGGTCGCTGAGAATGAGCAAAACAACACTAGACGTCAGCGACCGAGCCACGCGCGGTCAATGTTATGTCGACAATGGCTATTTTCTCCTTTCATGTAAAATTTCATACCATTCTCTTCTCTTAATCACACATATCTAACTTCACTTAATATTTTTTTCCACCATAAATTCATGATATTAATTTTTCTGAAGAGGAAATAGAAATGGATATGTATATGGATACGAGGAAGAGTAAGATAAAGATATATGGAGATTCAAAGATGATTAAATGAAGACTTGGGTGATGCTAAAAGCGCAAAATAATATATTCAGGAATAATACCTAGGCCTTTAGAGCTTGATGAAGCTCTCACAAGAAAATGAACATGACGAGACTGACGTTTTTACCACGAGAAGTTGATGTATGATTATTTTGTTGAAGGATGTGTGTATTCTGGTGAAGATTTTCAGCATTAATTCTGCATGGAACTTAACTTGCTTCAAGGATTATTGTTGAGCTTTTTATTTAACTATTAGTACGATATACAACATGTAAGAATATTCAGTCCTGAACAAAAGCTCGTTGCAACCCTACGAATATTATGTTATGGGTACCAGCATGTTATAACATTGCTCGGTTGAACCCACCAAGCTTTGGTATGACACTTTTGGTTGTCATATTTTAGTTCTAAAACTTGAGTTGCTTGATTAGATTACTAGAGTCAACTTCGTTAGGTTAGACTAGGAAGTCTAGAAATATTGAGAATCGTGTTACTCTGAAGAACCTGAAGACGTATCGACATCAACTAGCCCCCATCATCCTTCGGTTCGAAGTTAATAATACAACACTTGACTTGTTTTCATTTCTACGTACATTGCTTTCAAGTCGTTATATTGAAAACGTAACATGCGATATATATGAATCTCTAGTATTGGTGACTTGATCATTACATTATGATCAAAGTGTCAAGGAAAAGTATACAAGTTGTGTTACAACTTTGGTATATTGAAATACGAAGTATAAATTTTATCTTTTGAACTTCGTATATGCGAAATAACATTATTTATGTAATTACTTACTAGATTGTGTGATGAACTTTGAGTTGATTACATGTCTAGAAAACTATGTTTGATTACATGAGTTTAAGGAAGTAGACTTGCGAAACTTGCTTCATGGTTGAAAATAATCAAAGGGATTTTGTGGTCCGATCTTATTGGGTATCTCTAGCAGGACAGATCCCTAATTTGGGGATCACTTGCAGGGATGATCCCTCATAGCAATTATATTTCCGGTTTTTGTATACACTTTAGAGTTTACTTGGATTTCGTAATATGAGTTGTTATTTAGGAAAGTTCACTATGTCGACGTTATGAGTATTTGAACATGTGCTAAAATATTATTCATTTATTATTCAAAGATATTCCTTGATACTCAAGGTGATATCCCAATTGGAATATTTGAGAATCTTTTATTAGGATTTTCGAATTTGTATGTCTTTACTTTTCCAGTAAGTAAAACACATCTCTAGAGAATATATTAATAAAGTATACTTCTATGCTAGCTAATATTGAGTTTTCATCCATGATAGATTTCGGTATATTAGTTGGGTATTAGTTGGAATTAGACAAAAACCAAAACTTGGTATTTATCGCATATCTTTTGATATTTTCGGTTATGGATCGTTGGTGTCCAAACTACCTTGGTATATAAATAGTGAAGTTTGTTGTTCTTACAAACTTTCCCGACACACACACTTCATTTTGTAGTCAGCGTGATAGCCGACTGTTAATATTATTTGTAATACTATCTTGGAGAGGAGAGTAACCTAATTAGGCGAAATCTCTTACGCCCGCTCTTTAAAGACTTATGTGGGATCAAGAAGGGTCTAGAAGTACCGTTGGTGGGAAACTGGAATCATATTTTTGTTTTAGTTTTCGATTATTGATTTGATTGACTAACTACAGTTGAACCTTGATAAGAACTTTAGTTTATTTTGTGATCCTTATCTTCTGATATAAGGGCACTCAAACTAGATAAAGGATCGACAAAATTTCACATCTGTTTTCAGATTTGAAGATAGGCTTGTGATAATCCATTGTTAACAAACTCCGTTCTATGCGTAATTGATCATAAGGAAATCAAGTTATTTGTGCAGGTACATTGAAGACTGAAGATTTGAAGACAAAAAGATTTCTGATTGGTTTCTAATCTTTGTGATATATTTCGTGCATACTTGGTTTGCTGGGATACGACATAGCTTGTTTATCTCAATAGATATTCATAGCTAGTCATAAAGATCGACGATCTATCTTTTGGTGGTTCTCTTCAGGATCCGAATTTTATAGGTTGTAAACTAAGATTTGATTAATTCAATAATTTAGACCTCAATTGATCTAAACCGAAAAGAGATTACTAGTTTAAGTGAAAGAGCCTTTGTATAAATCAACAAACATCTCTGATATAGCTCTTGAGATCTAGAGCATTTTGCGAATACAGATTAGTCATTTACCGTTTCGTAATACGATCCAAAGGATTTGAGTGGTAGAAGTCTCCACAGCGGCGGAAGAAACTTAAGATAGTGGACTCTATCTTATAATTCACGTGCGTTGACTAGATTGATAGTAGCCGCAAGGATACTAAAGGATAGGTAACTTAGAGTTAGTTTACTCGGTCTCGATTATACGAAGTTGGTAGTAGTCTTTGTATAACGGCTTAATTCTGAGAGTATTCTGGACTAGTTCCCGGGTTGATCTGCATTTGTGATTTCCTCATTAACAAAATCTTGTGTCGTGTTATTTATTTTACTCCCGCATTATTTTGCTTATCTTTATAATTAAAGTAAATACACTTTATGCGTTAATCGAACACTTGGTTTGATCCCATAGTTGGTTAGGTTCAAACTTATACTATATACCAAGTGGACATCTTGTGGTTTTTATATTCTTGATAGTCTCTGTCTATATTAAATCACGCAAGCTGTGTATTATATAAGTTGAACTGAAAAAATATTGTTGTGTACTTGGTACCCTCATCCTTTCACAACGGTTTCCACTGATGAGTATATTCGTATGGGCAAAAACATTACGTTCATATATCTCACAATGTTTTGTGAGACATTGGTCAACAATTTTGGTCCATATTGGCTACGAAAACCTACTTAAATTGATGTTGATATAATTGTTACTGAAAACATAAAAAAGGATTTTCTAGCTATACTAGGTAGTCTTGATTATATGCATTGGGTGTGGCAGGAATGCCCTGTTGAATGGCATATTAGTATAAAGGTGTTGGTGGTGGATTTATGTCGTAAAATCACCTCTGCCTTGTAGCATAAATGCGAAATATATATATTCGTTTCCGGTTCTATAACAAAAATATGGAGTATATTTCTATCTATCACATTCGGTGAGAGAATTGAGAATACAAATTCTGGTAATAGCTGGCGGCGCTTTATATTGATTTTGTATCCTCTCTTTAGATATATACATCTACGTACACATTTGAGTTTCACCTAGACGAACTTTCAATATTCTATGTATATATAGTATTTGTACTATATACCTCAGTACTTAACTCTGTATCGAATCTACATTTATTAGGCAACACCTATATGGATTGACCACTATTGTAGAACAACATTAACTTTATGTTATCTAAATCTTGTATTACAACATATTGCCAAAATTCTTTATCGTTCTCTTTAATACGAATTCTTTTTAGAATAAACTTAGCAAAATCAATATCAATAAGAACAACAACATTATTACCAAAATCATGATCCATTTTGGTAATTCAATGGATAAACCGGGAAACGGCAATGAATTTTAGCAATGAATAACCGATTTTTTTTTGTCGATAATTCAATGAATAAACCAGGAAAACTCACCGAAACCGTAGCATGTGATGTATTTTTATTTTCCACATTAAAGTTAAGGTAAATATCCCGAACCTTAAGAATTTGTTTCTCTACAACCCATGAATCTCCATGCCAAACACATTCTTTATCCTCGTCTGACGTCAACTTGATAATAAAAAACCTCTTTATTATTTGAACAAGCTTGCACTTTCCATGACCAAGTTTCCATTGATCTTCAAAAGCTTTCCTGACTTCATTAAGTTTTAATCCTTTAAAATTTAATCAATAGGAATAAATTGAAACAGATCCCGCCTCTTTTTGGTAAGATCAAAAGGTAAATTAAGCATTGATTCATGCACAAAAATGGAAGCATTATGTAAAGAATTGAGATCCAAATCAGTTAACATACAGGGTTTTTGACCCTTAACTAGATCAGCAAAACAATAAAACTGATTATCATGATGTTTAGCATTAGATTCGAAAGAATCTACCATCTCTAATCACCAAAGGTGATAAAAGATGGAAGAAAATGTGATTTTGTGAAACAAAACCCTAAAAAACTCCAGAAAAAATTTAAGAGCGTTTTTTCAAGTTTTAATCCTAAAAAACAACGTACTTCACATGAAGCTCTCATAACTACTATTACAATTAATTGCAACTAAACTAACTTAAAGTTAATATTGTATGCATCTTCTTTATCATCTTCATGAACATCATCGTCCTCGTAATGATTACATTGAGGTGTTGGTTGTTCATTTAATTATTGTTGTACCTTATTAAATTCCTTTTGTCGTAATGCTAGTTGTTGCTGATTCATATTTTAAATATTCATGAATTTTTTTTTGTACTTGTTAGAATCCGATTAATGTTTGTCACGTGAAACATGAATTTTTCGAAGTTTTCTTATGATTAAATCAAACTGTGATGATCTTGCTTATTGTTTTGCCAGACGTTCGTGCTCCATGTACTCGACCACGTTAACCTCAGTTGATAAAGATGAACCGTCTTGGACTTATTTCTCTCTATTTTTTGTGGTTTTCTGTCCCCGGCTTCTCCATTTTTGTTTGTAGTGTTATGAACTCTGGATTGAAATTTGATTGACTCTAGTTTTCAGTTTCGGTCTATTGGGCTGAAGTGGTTTCAGGTGAAGAATACGGTGCGCCATTTTGAAATGCTTGTGAAATAGAGGAATATGGATCTCTAGTTGGTACTTGATTACCCTCCGACGGGTATGAGTTAAATCTATTCAGCTCCCTCAAAATAGTAAAACAACTTCGAACTTGGAAACGGCTTTTATGTGATCTTTGCAAATTTTGTGTATAATTAAATATAAAGATTAGAACAATTTAATAAACTCAATTTTTTTAAATCATTCTTACCACATATGTTTCAGTTTCACCATTTTTTTACACCGATTCATTTGCATAACCGCATCTGTATATTCACCAACTTCTTTGTTGATAGAATGAAAACGATGAGACAATCCATCTCTATCACGATGATTAACGTTCCCGATACCTTTAAAAAAAAATCAAAAGAAATTTGCCAAAAAAGTTGCATCATGTTGTTGTACACCATTGATAGTATTAACGGCTCGTTCGGTTGGGAGAATTGAAAACCTAAGAATTCAATTATGGTGTAATCCAATTCTTGAAATCCTAAAAATTCTGAGGAATTCGATTGAAATCCTAAAAATTCTTGTTCGGTTGAGGTAATTCAATTATCTTTGTTTTTACCCTGGAATCCAATTTTATTGCACTATTGGACCAATGCAATGGAAATCTACTATTTTGGAGGAAATTTGATTCCTAGGAGTTCAAATTCTTAGTTACAAAGAGTTCATTTGCCCCGTTCGGTTCAAAGAATTGGTGCATTCCCTAGGAATTGG
The DNA here is from genome assembly GCA_023531105.1 of Papaver atlanticum. Taxonomy (NCBI): domain Eukaryota; kingdom Viridiplantae; phylum Streptophyta; class Magnoliopsida; order Ranunculales; family Papaveraceae; genus Papaver; species Papaver atlanticum. The sequence continues at coordinate 529,199 of JAJJMB010012161.1, forward strand.
ATTAACCAACATCCAATTCCTTGAAACGAACATGTTGTAAGTGTAATATAAATAAATTATAATACCTTCTTTCATCTTCCACATTAGAACATTGGGCCACAAATACTATCAGAAGTTTGAGATGATCATTAATGCGAACTTATTATCATTTTTGTAGGAAAATCTGAATTGGATTATTCTCGGAAGCTTGAGATGATCTTTAATGCGAACTTATTATCATTTTTGTAGGAAAATCTGAATTGGATTATTCTTCAGAAATTATTAGAAAAGGTATAATTTGGAATGATAATAGTAATTACTTATAGGGAATTTAAAGAGAGCCATTGGATCCTGCCGTCGAGCGATAAATATCAGATTGCTCACCTATATATTAGCCACTCAGCCACACAAATGGCGTAGTGCGACAATTTCTATCTGGCCTTCCGATATTTATCGCGTGACAGATGTAACATCCCGGTGTACAAATCATCAGATTTCCTTATTTGACCATCCATTTTTCATATTTGACCATCCCTTGGTGGAGGAAAAATGCACAAATCTAAGATTCTTCGCATATCCCTTAGGAAGTTCCCTAAAAGCAAGTTTTATTAGAAGATGGTCGATCCGGAAAATAGAACATGTAACTCAGGCGAGTCAAACCAAGTCAGCAGAGTACACACACGCCAAAGAAATTTTGAGTGAATGGTCTCTTGACTCCTTCATACTGACCAGAGAGAGAGAACGAGTCTTAAGGGAGATTTAGTATATAACAAATATTCTAGGTTCACTATCACTACCACGATTACTACATTAACCTGTTTCTCAAAGTATAGGTAATCTTTCATTTCATTGATTCTCGTTTTGCTTGAAAATATGGGATTATTAAGTATTTTGTTTCAGCATAAACAACTACATTATTTGGAATTTAAACGTTTATTATACATTTTGATATCCCAAAATAGGGTTTTTGTCTACTTGAGTTGTTTAATTGTGATTTGCGAAAGCATTGTAGGACTTTCACCACTAACATCAAACTTAGCTTTCCTTCATCCCCTAAATATTAGCTCAAGTAATACAGTGGTGCAGGATAACACCAGTTGCAGTGCAGGTTAAGCTTTCAAATTACTTTTCCCTCTCTGCAGTCACGTGAGTTATGAGTGGCCTGTAATCACACATACTTTCTGTACATGTGTACTTTAGATAGTGACAGTTAAGTCGGTCATTAAGGCTGTATTAATCCTTGATCTACAACTTATTGATTCTGTAATGAAAGTCCTGATTTGTAATGAAATGAGAAGAACAATGTCCGCCATTAATGGAGTGTTGTTATGGTATCAGACACGGTAGAGTTAGTTTTAACTTAATTATTTCGATCCTTCTTTCGATCTTTATCTTCTTTTCATTTCTTCTTTGAGTAATCTAAAATCACTGATCAAGATTTCAGTTCATCAGTTTCAGAAATTTCATTCTCAGATCTGCTTTCTTTGTTCTCTCATCAGGATTTTCGTTTCGGTTTTCTTATCATCTTCATCTTCGTTGTTCTACGATCTTGAGTTGTCTTTCTCAAGATCTCCTTTCATATTTTCTTATGTTTCTTTATCGATCTCAGATCTGTGATTGTTTCAAGATTCTTTGATCAATGGAAAATCCGACTTCAAACTCTTTCTCTAACATTCCCCTTAATCAACTAAATAACTTCGTTCATCTGAAACTCAAAGAAGACAATTACATTACATGGAAGCATCTCATGACTCCGGTGATTCAAAAGTCCAAGTTAATGCGATTTCTTGATGGCTCTCATCCCTGTCCTCCACAATATACAAATCAGAGAAATCATCTTAATGGAATTGAGAATCCGTTATACACAAATTGGTTAGATGAAGACTCTACCATCATTATGTGGATAAATTCAGCAATTTCAGATTCAGTAATCGCCTACTTCTCTCAAGCTGCTACATCACATGAATTGTGGAGAAGTATTGAAGAACACTTTGCAAGAGCTTCCTCAACTCATTCAATTCAATTGCGAACAAAGCTTCTCTCTATCACACAAAGTACTAAATTAATTCCTTCTTTGATTAATGAAATCAAACTTTTATTCGATCAATTAGCCGTTGCTGGAGAAATTGTTTCAGATAAGGAATTAGTTGTTATCACATTGAAAGCCTTAAACTCTGATTATATTCCATTTGTCACTTCAATGAGGCATAGAAATCCTCCCATATCTTGTATTGAGTTACATAACAACTTGCTTAGTGAAGAGGCTGTGGTTAGTGATAGAGCAGTTACTCAAAAGAATGAATCTCATGCCAAGGCCTTTGTGGCTAGCAATAATAGAAACAATTATAGGGGATCTTCTTCTCACTATAGAGGTTCTTACAGAGGAAGAGGTTATACTGGTGGTCGTTATCCAAATCCAGCTATTTTCAACAGAAATCCTACTGGTAGAGGCTATTCAGTTCAAGATAAACCACCACCTTGTCAAATTTGTGATTCTCCAAACCATTTGGCTCCTAACTGTGCTTAGAGACTCAATTTTTCATATCAAGGAAGATCACCTCCACCTAATCTCAGTGCCATGTTAGCTGATGCTGATATTTTTGATGATGAAGAGTGGATTGCTGATAGTGGAGCTAATTGTCACATTACTTCTCATCCTCGGCTTCTTCAAGAATCTACCTCTTATGATGGTTCTGAACTTATACATATAGCAAATGGAGCAGGTATGTCTATTTCTCACACAGGACACTCTATTAAAATTGTTAATGATCATTTTTTTCAGCTCAGTGATGTTCTTGTTGTCCCTCAATCATCTCACAATCTCTTATCTATTCACAAGTTTACTACTGATAACAATTGCTCTTTGACTCTTGACTCTCATGGCTTTACTGTGAAGGCTCTGAACTCTGGGAAACTCTCTTCCAAGGTCCACATAGGGATGGTCTTTATCCAATCAAATTCACATCACCTCATCATGCTCTCACTTCTACAATAACTGACAATGTTCTGCTTCACAGAAGATTTGGTCATCCATCATTTCAAACCTTGCAAAAACTATGTAGACTGCTAAAATTCTTAAATATATCCAATAAACCTTTTACTTGTGTTGATTGCAAACTATGTAGAAGTCAGAAATTTCCATTTCAACTTTCTTGTAATGAATCTAAACAACCTCTGGAGTTGTTACATATGGATCTTTGGGGACCGTGTTCCATTGAATCAATTTCTGGTAGTTTGTACTATGCAAAATTATTGATGATTACACAAAATATTGTTGGATTCTTCCTTTACATTCCAAATCTGATTTTAAACTTGCCTTCACTTCATTTGTCACTAGAATTGAAAAGCTTCTTTCTCACTCAGTGATCACAATAAGAACTGATAATGGAGGTGAATTTTTAAACAAATTTCTTGAACAATATTGTGCTCATAAAGGAATTACTCATCAATTTACTTGTTATCATACACCAGAACAAAATGGTGTTGCTGAGGTTAAGCACAAGCATCTATTAGGCATCACTAGGACTCTTTTATCTCAATCAGGCTTACCTCATGCTTATTGGGTTGAGGCTTTACACACTGCAAACTTTCTTATCAACAGACTTCCCACTAGGTCTATAAATTACTCTACTCCATTTCATCATCTTTTTAACAAATTGCCTGATTATGCTTTTTTGAAGGTTTTTGGTTGTGCCTGCTATCCATGGCTTAAGCCCTATACATCTTACAAACTTTAGCCTAGAAGTAAACAATGCATATTTATAGGTTACAATCTTCAGCAAAAGGGCTATAGATGTTTAGATCCTCTTACTGGTACTGTTTATGTTTCAAGGCATGTTTCTTTTGATGAAACTTCTTTTCCCTATAAACAGCTATCTTCCACTAAGTTTTCCAGTGAGCTCTTTCCTAATCCAATTGGTCAGCTACTTCTATCACTCCTCCATTTGAGTCAGCTACTTCTATCACACCTCCACCTGAGTCAACTACTTCATTTACTCCATCATCCATCATTATGAATGATCATTTAATGATTACTAGAGGTAAGCATAGTATTAAGACTCCAAAATCTTATTATGGCACTTATCATCCTCTGGATGTTGCTCTCCTTACAAAGGTCAATAAAATACCAACATGTATTAGTCAAGCTCACAAAGAAGAAGTCTGGAGAATTTCCTCAGCTGTAGAACACAAGGCTCTTAATGATGCAGGTACATGGTCTCTGGTTGATCCTACTGGTATTGATAATGTTATTGGCTGCAAATGGGTCTTCAGGATCAAATATAAACCAGATGGCAGTATTGATAAACACAAAGCTAGGTTGGTAGCTAAGGGCTATCATCAGCAACAAGGAATTGACTTTGATGAGACCTTCAGTCCAATTGCTAAACCTACAACCATAAGGATCATTCTTTCCATGGCAGCGCATTTTAATTGGCAGATCCATCAGCTTGATATTAGCAATGCATTTCTCCATGGGGATTTGAAGGAAATGGTGTATATGTCTCAGCCTCCAGGATTTGTTAATGAGTGATGTGATTTCAAATTTTTTGTAGTAAAAGGTTCGTTGAGACTTGTGAAAGCAATTGATTTTAGACTTATTTAAACTAAAAATAGAGAAAATTTAATTCCAAATTTGATTTCAAGATTGAAAATAACCAAGACACTAGATTCCACTATTACACATGAATGAATGATGGTAAAAATTCCAAAACTCTAATTATCTTTTAAATCTCTTATTTCTTAATTCACAAATAATCAGGCATATTCTCAAACATTAATTGTATTCCCTAAGCATAGATTATCTAAACAAAGTATAACCTATCTAATTGAATTAAGAAAATAATGCAAATAATTAAAATTCTACAAAGTAGTGATTGAGTGAATTATAAAATACAAATTAGAGAAAAATATAATAGTTACCAATTATTCATGCATAAATAGCTTCCTCCGTGCCTTGGTTACGCGAGAATTAGCTCATCATCATGGAAACACGCTCAAAATTAATCTTTATTGCTCAAAAATGGTGTTCACAATAATGAATGGGAGAAAAACAATAAAACCGGGTTTGTAACACTTTTATTTGTTACAAACCGAGTTGTTATAGAGAACGATAAAACTGAAGTGTTGTTGTCACTGTAGCAATACGACCCACAAGCAATTGTCGTTGTCACTGTTGTAAAACGACGGTTCGGCGTGCGTCTTATGTTCTTCGTGTTCTTCACAACAGCAGAAAATGGAGTTTTTCTGCCACTTGATTTCTCGACTCTCTGGTTCTTCCTAACTGCTCCCAACTCTCGACACCCCATCCTTGTATCTGGAGTAATCTATTTATACTCCCAATCCTCATTTAATCAGGCCATATCTCCCAAATAATCTTTATTTATCAATATTATTCTCCACGGCCAAAATTTCCATTTTTTGATCTTCCACGCGCATGCAGCTGTATTTCTTTCCTTCTATACCTTCTTCACGCTCCAGAATATCGATTAAGTCTTCCAAGCACGTGCAGTACACGTTTAAATTTCTCACAACTAGTGTAAGCTCATGTTTTTCCTCCAACTCCCTGTTTGGATTAAACCAAGTTATCCAGCCAAATTTGATCGAGAAAATCACCCATACTAGCTTTCTATAGTCATATCACGTCTACCCACTAAGTTTCAGGGATTGAATCTCACTAAATCACGTCCAAACATCCGATCGAAATTCTGCTGTTAATGAAAATATTTTCCCGCCAAAATTCATTTTTTGAATTTGAGAAGAAGATGTCCTCCCCCTAATCCTGCACGGGTGTCCCTTTAGCACTTGTCTTATGGGGTGCAAATAGTAATTTTGGGGCGTAGATAGTAATTTTTCTGGGGTTCCTCCGACACATTTTTGGGGTGCTTCCGGTGCATTTCTGGGGTGACTTTAGTACTCTATCCTGGGGTGTAAAACACCACTTTTCGAGCCAATTTTGCCGCAAGAGCTTATTCCCTAGAAAAGACTTAAAACAACTTTATTAGAAATAAAATGAGTCCTAGATAATGTAGTTATGGGTGAAAATGCGTCACACTTACGTGCTTATCAATGAGTCCAAGCCAAATCATGTTTGTCTTTTACACAAAGCTATCTATGGACTTAAGAAGGCCCCCAGAGCCTGGTATGACAACCTAAATGCTGCTCTTCTCTCATTACAGTTTGTTAACTCTCCATCAGATCCTTCTCTTTTTGTTCACAAGGTGGGAAATCAACTCTCAGTTGCATTAATATATGTTGATAATATCTTGCTGACTGGCAGCTCTGCCAAGTTTCTTCAAACTCTTATTGCACATCTTCAGCTACAGTTTCCCATCAAAGATCTAGGTGCTCTACATTTTTTCTTGGGACTTGAAGTCAAGAGAAATTCTACTTCACTATTTCTGTCTCAGACAAAATATGTTGTTGATTTGCTTCATAAGTATCATATGGAGGGTGCCAAACCTTGTCAGACACCTATTACAGCTTCTGAGAAACTCAATAAGACTGATGGTGACTTGTTAGATAATCCAACTGAATTTAGGTCTTTAGTTGGTGCTCTTCACTACTTGACATGGACAAGGCCAGAGATCTCCTTTGATATTAATGTTGTTTTTCAGCATATGCAATATCCCAGAACTCCACATTTGATTGCAGCCAAGAGGATATTAAGATATATTAAAGGCACTATTAGTTATGGTCTACACTTCACCAAAGGTGATTCCTTTCTTTTAGGATTTTCTGATGCTGATTGGGCTGGCTGCCCTGATGATAGGCGTTCTACTGGAGGTTACTGCATCTTTCTAGGCTCCAATGTTATATCCTGGTCATCCAAGAAGCAATCCACTGTTGCTAGGTCCAGTACTGAGACTGAATACAGGACCTTAGCAAATAGTGCAGCTGAAGTTGTCTGGATCTGCTTTCTTCTCAAGGATTTACATTTTGATCTTATTGGTGCACCTAAACTTGGTTGTGATAACATCAGCTCCATCAGCCTTGCTTCAAACCCTGTTATGCACTCTAAAATGAAGCATGTTCATCTTGATTATCACTTTGTCAGGGAGCTGGTGCAGGCCAAAGCTCTAGATGTTTTTTATGTGCATACTCTTGATCAGCTGGCGGATATCTTCACAAAAGGCTTACATGGTCCTCGTTTTAAAATGCTTCGTGACAAGCTCACGGTTGTTGCACCACCCATGAGCTTGAGGGGGGATATTAGCTCAAGTAATACAGTGGTGCAGGATAACACCAGTTGCATTGCAGGTTAAGCTTTCAAATTACTTTTCCCTCTCTGCAATCACGTGAGTTATGAGTGGCCTGTAATCACACATACTTTCTGTACGTGTGTACTTTAGATAGTGACAGTTAAGTCGGTCATTAAGGCTGTATTAATACTTGATCTACAGCTTATTGATTCTGTAATGAAAGTCCTGATTTGTAATGAAATGAGAAGAACAATGTCTGCCATTAATGGAGTGTTGTTACTAAAAACTGTCACATTGCTTCTATTGTCCCAGTTTCCTTTTCAAAATACTATGAATTGAGAGAAAGATAAGAGTCATGCCCGATGTATTACGATTGAAAGGAACTGATTGCATTCTAGTTCTCTTACATCTTAGAGGCTCACTCTATAACTCAAGTTGCATTAGGTTCTTTCTACTTTTAAGATGCGTTCGTTTTCACTACATGTTTATAGTGCTCAGAATTTAAAACAACCTTGTACTGGACAGATTGTTCCGAGGAGGCTCCAAAGACTATAACAAGTCCAACATCCTTGGGATTAATAGAGAGCTTTGACAAATCATCACCCCTATGTATAATTGGTACCATACCTTGACGAAAGTGATCAAAGATGCGACTTAAAATGTATTCAAGTACCTCTCCTCGACGTCAGCAATCAAAAAAGATAATTAATAAGAAGATTCCAATCTGCAAGCAAGATCAGAATTTAAAAACCTTTCCTCGACGTCAGCCATCAAAGAGGATAATTAACAGCAAGATTCCGGTCCGCAAGGAAGATCAGCTTGACTCGAACAAGTTTCAGTTCTACTTCGAGTGGGTTCACTGACCTATTGTTCTTCATGTAACATATTTTGGTTTGAGGATGCTGAGGATGTTCTTTTTTATAGGGGTGTGTTATGGAGCTCCTTCTCGGCAGAAACAAAGAACTCTTTCACATATCTTGATTGCTTGTGGTTTTCCTTGTATAGGAAAGGGTTACCAAAGGCAAATGTGTTGACTTGGGTTAAGGGCAGACATGTTTTTTCAAAAAAATATGTTTTGGTTCCCCTTGTATGCTGGTATGTTTACTACTAACATTAAGCAAAATTATTTTTCTCATTGACCAAATCTGATGTAAAGTTTATATGAAATGTCAATTATTTAGGAATCACTGGAGTCTTTTGATCTTATGCCACTTTGGAGAAAGTTTGGAATCTAGAACTACAAAACCATGCATGCTGCTAGTGGATTCCCTTGAAATAGCAGATCAAAGGCGGTTTGAACCTGATATAAGAAAGTATGTCTCTCTTACTTGGTTGGTTTTTCAGTTTGTTGTAGTTCTATGCTTGAGTTATAACATATCATATATATTCTTGCATTTTCAGGTTTATATTGGACATTTATAAAGTTGAAGGCAAACCAGATCACAAAAAGGCAATTGGGAAATTTCCTCTGTTGGTTCCTTAAGGTAAATCTAATCTACCTTCTTTTCTTTTTTTTAGAAGTATAGATCATTTGTCCTGAGTTCTCATATGTCCATTTGGAATCAATTCCTCCCAGGTACCACAACAAAGGAATAAAGATGATTGTGGATTTTTTGTTCTCTACTTAATAGATTTGTTCATATGATATGCTCCAGACAAATTTAGCATTGACGAGGACTATCCTTACTTTGTAAGTACATCTTTTGATGTTGTAGTGCAAACATTCCATGGATCTTTGTCTGTCTCGACTGTTAAACGAGCAAATTTCCTTTCTCTGTGTTGCGGATGGATGAAAATTGGTTTACTGCTGAAAGCGTGCAAAACTTTTGTAATACTCTGATTGCTTATTATGGCAGGTGAATTATCTAATTTTGTATTTCATATGTATTCTGATTGCTTATTATGGCATAACACATACATTCCAGTGTGTTGTTTTCACCTTACTCTACTTATCTGTTTTCAGAAAACGCATCAACTACCTAGAATGGATACACGTTCTCTGTTCATATTGTAGACATTAAATATTAAACATAATGAACTTAGGAAGTCTATTTACCTAATGGGATGGGTTGGAAACACCACATAACAGTTGAGTTCAAGCTTTCAAACAATTGTTGTTATCTAAAAGAACTTGACTATGCAATTTTCTGGTGATGTTTTAAAAGGTCACCAAAGGGGTTTATGAAAGGATTTTCATTGGGTACGCGAGAGTAGATTCACGAGTAACGATAGGCAGTGAAACAAGCAATTGCTGATAGTTAGTGGAATACAAGGAAATAAAGCTTGTCGTGTAATAGGACTTCTATAAATCCATTTTTCAAGGCAATCCAAGGAAATGAATTTACTTGCGTTAAGGGCCGACGTGGTTTTACTTTAAACCATGGAGATGAATTTACTTTGTTTCTCCGGTTTTTTTTGTTTTAAGTTTACGGTCTGTTGAAACACTGCAGCAGGATAAATGCTTGAAGATGGACTGGCCTCCGAGATGCCATCATGACGCTTCAAGTACAAGTATACGCACATTTGGACAGTAGATAACAATGATATCTATCTTCAGTTTATATTATTTATCGCGTTTAACCATCATTTGTGTATAAACCTAACAAATAGAAGCAAGGCTACTGAGCCTCCAATAGAGTACGTAAGTTGACATCAAAATGGAGGAAAGCACCTTATTAATTCGTACCAGTTTCAGGCTGTTGGTATACATGTGTGTATTGTTGATTCCACTGAGATATGGATGAGTGTTCAGCTTGTCTGATCTTTTCGTTTAATCAGTTTTCTATCATGACAGTAGACAGAGGAATGAACATATCATGTTATATCAGTGTTGGGCTGTTGACTATTGTCATTCTCAATTTCACTAAAATTTTGATGAGTGTTTAACTTGTCTGATTTTTTTAATTTTTTTCTTTCTCTGTTCATAAAATTGAAGATTCTGATGTGCATTTTAACATTCTCCACCAGTTGTATTCCTACTCCGGGATACAAATGCTCGTATTAACTAACCCAATACATCAATCGATGTGGCTTGTTTCTATTTTAGAAGAAAAAAAAAATCTTCAGAGCAAGAACAAAAAAGACAGGCAAAAGATGTATAAACGAACAAAATTCTGTTATGTTTCAAGATCAAGTAATCTGACCTACTCTTTAACATCATTCCAGATTCATCATATTGCAACTGCTAAACCAGCATATAAACATGGAAAAAACAGTGTCCATCTAACATCAGCAGTTTTCAGGCATAGTGAGACTCAGCAAGTGTTGCTTACAGCACCAGTGATTGCTAAACCAGCATATAGAGCTGATATAATTAAGCACAAAAAAACAATCTCCATTTAACATGAGCAGTTTTCAGCCCTGATAAAACTCAGCGATTGATGCATACAACACCAAAAACAGACAAATACATAATCACCAGTGGCAAGAGCATAATTCTCCTACATATTACAAAGAGAGAAAACAACGTTGCAGAAATTAGTCAGTTCAAGGCACCCATTGATCCCAGCCTGAAAATCTTACTACTCATCAACTGATTAAACACATCACATCCCCTTTCTTCTACAGAGAGGAAAACAAAAGGTATTACATTACATTCCCAGATGTTCTTTTATCAGTATGGAATGTTTCCTTTAGGAAGTTCCCAGTTATCTTCATCATCTTCCTTCGCCCTCTTTTCCTTTTCGCTAGAAGCCATTTCTTGTTTATCTGGCCTTTGTACAAAAGGACGTCTGATAACCACATTCAAACAATGTTAAAAACCAATCACAACAAGTTTCATCATCAAACATCCACACAATTGAAAACTCTTCCACCAAATTGAGATAGCACAAAACATGTCAATTAACCATAAAAACAAACAGAATTTAATGTAAGAACGCTTGCGCATTTGCGCAGGGTGCCTATACACAGTAGATGACAAGTATTCACCCCCAGTGCGTTGCCCAACTAACAGTGATTAACTACGAGTGCACCCTAGCAAATCTCCTCCATTTTACACTTAGAAAATTAGGCAATTATGATTAGTTTTCTACTTTAAAGTTCACTCTCAATATGGTTTTCTACTTTCAGAAACAAAGACTCAGAGGACATGATTTTCTCTGTTTTTTCAGTAAGGCAATTAAACAAACACCATCCATGCATTACATAACAGTTAATCTGGGCTTCTAATACAATATAATCCAAATTATAATACAAGATTAATACAAAATAGATAATACAAGATTAATCTGGGCTTTGAAATGATTCTATCAACTATACTCAAAATATAATCCAAATTATACACAATTAGAGAAATTGAAGTTATGAGAAGAAGAAGAAAGAACTCTAACCTTCTTCGATTTCTCTTAGCAGCTTCTTTATGCTTCCTTTTCTTTTCTTCTTGTTTATTTTCAAAAAACCTTCTTCTTTTGCATTCGTTAATAACACCAGCTCTAAATACTTCTCTTTTAAACCTTCTTAGTAAAACTTCTTCAGGTTCATCCTCATCAACAACTACTTGAACATTATAAGCAGTTTTAAAGAAAAGGGTATTTGAATAAGCCAGTGAGGGGCATACTACTGATAGTAATTCATCATTAACAACAGAATTCGATGAAGATGGATTACTCTCATATGATGACATTACTGGAACAAACCCATTTCTATTCTTTTCTTGATAAGATAAAGTAGAGGGTGATGATATTGATGATGATGAAGGAGGAGCGAGTTGAGATGGTGGTGATTTTAGGGTTTGGGTTTTTTGTTGTGAGGGTAGTAAGAAGGATAGGAAGTTGCAGAGAGACGATGTAGCCATGGAAGAAGGATGTTGTTGTTCTCTATCTCTACTCTGAAGTGAGAAGATCAGAAGAAGATAGAGGGATGATGGAGAAGCTCTTTTGTAATAGTTTTGGTAATCGGATGATGTTGTTATTGTTGTTATCTTTCTTAACCACGTGTCATCCTTACGTAATCTTAAAGGGTGCGATTGGAAATTCCACCTCCAATAGTTAAATGAGTAAAGCCCAGGTCATTTCCTACGGAATGTGGTAATCCTATAGTATATCATCTTTCCCCTTAACAAAAAACCAAAATTTATTATTCAGTCCTCATCTTAACGTTATCTTATTGTCATATGTTTAGATAAAAAAAAAAAAAAACCTTAATGTTATCTTATAATTGTGTATGATCACCATGATTAACCAATCATTCTTTCCCTACCATCATTAACCAACAATTCTTTCTTTCTAATTCAAACACTCATACAGTACCACAGAGTTCCGTCCCTCTTAGCAAATGATGAAATTCAAAAACAACTTAAACAAAAAAATAAAAATGTAGTGGTCGTCGTCATGCTATTCCGCATAACGACAAGGCATTAGAGCACTGTAGAGTCTGAAGATCGATAACGGGCGTAGTCCGCAAAGAAATAAGCTGTCGTGTGTGTTGGATTTGCTAATTGAATTTGGGTTAATATCTATATTTCTGGATACAAATGCTGTGAAGCAGTAATGATTAGAAATACAAATGATTAGTATCTACGAGGGTAAGCTCAGTTGATCGCGATGCCCTTCTTGGCTGAACCAAGTGGTTTCAGCTACAATCACCATCCTTTTTCATTTGGTCAGTAACAAAATAACGAGCAACTCAAGTGCAGAAATGGAAGGTTAGGTGAGTTTAACAAAATCTAATAATCTAAATTATATAAGCCCTAAGATGAAAGAAAAGAGGAAGAGATTAGATGAATCCTTTAAGAAGAAGCAAACTATCCTCTTCTCCCACCTGATTCCGAAATGTTCTCAAAAAGAAATCTCTGATGAAGGACGGGTAATTGGGTAACGATGATGCAGAAGATTACGTTGAGATGATACCGGATGAGATGTTGGTCCGAGGATAATTTGGTAGAGAATACTATAACAAAAATCATCTTTAGATGCGATCAACAAAAAAGTAACAGATGTTTATTGGATAGTAGAGAATACTATTTCAAAAACTCCTACAAGCCCAAGTTAGATATATAAGCAGAGATCACAATGCAACAGCGGACTCGGTGGCAAAAAAGGCGAGGATTAGACGACTCCAACATATGTCAACGCACATGCACCAATGAGTTCAAAAAGAGAGCATTTTGTCTAATGTATTTGATAAAAATGAAATTGTTGATCTTTTGTATTACATTGCTTAATTATTATATTTAACTTTTTCATCAAAAAAATATTTTGGCCTCACAATGGAATGATTAAATCAGTAAAACTGATGGTCAATCAATAAATTTGATTAATGGGCAAATCTTTCGGTCAATGGACATCAATGGGATGGTTAACAGTAATTTCCAAAGATTTATTTATTTTGATCCCACTACGGACTCAACATAAGAGAAAAATGGATGAGTAAACAGGTAAATTTGTTGGTTTGCCCATTGCGGTCTACCAAGAGCCGCTCATCTCCTTTTCAGTTACATGGTTCAATAATTCCTGCCATCGGTTTTTCTTCAGCAGCGCGTCTCCACTTATCCCGCTGGCGGATGCAGCTAATCCGCACGGCCCTTCCCCGTCCACCAACAAATAAATCTGAACGGTTACAAAGTTATTCATCCAACGGCTCTCTTTGAATTTCCTATAAATACTACTCATTTCAACTCCAAATTCACACCTTCTTCATCTCTAAATCTCACTCAAAAATCATCCAAAAATGACCCCCACAGTGTCTCCCAGAGTTTGTGGTCCTAAATACACTCAAGAAGATGATTTAGCTACTTGTAGAGCCCATGTTTTTTAAACAAGTGATAATATCAATAGTAGCGAAGGTGTGTCGGTTCAAATTTTTTGGGAGAATTTTGTTAGAATGTTAGTCGCAGATATGAGGAACCCATTTATGCGTGAGTCTTAAGGATTGTTGCATTGTTTTAGTTTAATTAGTTAGCAAATCACGCAATTCCTATGTTTACTAGTGCATAATCACCTCAATAAATTGGACATTGAAGTTGTAGATGAAGTGGAACCAAGAACACCAGCGACGTGGGAAGTATCTCACGGCAGACCTTTCGCCTTCCAAGCTTGTTTCAACATTCTTAGAGAGCTCAACAGATTCAACCCCTTCATCATCCTAGATACTCCACCACCCAGCAATTGAATTAGGACGTTAAATGACGATTATGTAGTAGTTTCTTTAATCTAATGCATTTTCTTTAATCTAATGAAGTTGCTTTAATCCAATGTAGTATGCTTTTATTATAAGAAATGTTTAAATTAGTTATGATACTGATAGTGCAAATGCAAAGGAATTTTCATTGATTAGATAAACATAATACAACATAACACCAAACTAAAAAATAAAACGATGGTGAATAAATTAGTTCATATACTTTAATCAATCCACTCCACCGAAAAACACCTAGGACATTTCCGGAAGTGCTTTCCGTATGTGTCTTCTTCTGTAGAAGTGTTTAAATGCATAAAAGTCCTGCAAGGCTTTGAGCATCCACTAATTCTCCGTGGATAATGTTTGAATCCGTGATCTCCATCTCCACGGTGCTCGGAGTGTAATAACTTCTTCTTCAATTTGGTTTTAAGTTTGAAATTTTTTCACAGTGTTGCAAAATTGTCTTCTTCTTCTTTAACTTTCATAGCATCATCTAGCATACGTGGTTCCTCTGAACTGTTGGGATCCTGGCATTGCAAATACCTGAGCTTTTTAGGTTCTGATTCAATGACCATTCTGATGCGTGAACAACCTTCATGTAGACACTTTGAATACATCCAAGGGCATTGCATCAAACTATGGTTATCCATGAAACATAATTGACAAACATCTTTTGCTTCCATACATAATATATGTTTCCCTTTGCTTTTAGAAAACATGGTGGAAGGTGTTGGTAGAGAATGATTTCTTCACCAATTAGTGTGGTATTTATATTAAAAAAAAAAGATTAGATCGTTATTTTATAGTCATTAGTAATTCATGTGGGGAGGTCTAGGTGGAGCCTCGCGGGTCTACTTTGACCGCCAACGAATACATATGCAACGACTCTAATTTCTTACCCTATAAATTGAACTCTCCCCAGCTCCAAATTCACATTTTCTACACTTCATAATTTCACTTCAATCTTAAATTTTCATTCTAAAACTCTTAATCACTCAATCTGTAGAAAAATGTGCCAGAGTTCATAAATATATTCAAGAAGAGGATTTAGCTATTTGTAAAGCTTATGTTTTTCGCACGTCTTTTGGGCAAAAAAAAATCACAATGTTGGTTTCAAAAACTGGAATCCCCGGAAACCGAGATGCTCATGGATTGTCTGCTCATTTTTGAGAAATTAATCATGCAGTCACGTTATTTGTTGCTAAGGTAAGGGAAATTGATCTAGAAAAATTTAATGGTATAATTGAAGATGAAGTAATCGAAATAACTTACATGAATGGAAGGAAACTAACGACAAACCTTTTCTTTACGAAGCTTGTTTTAATATCCTTATGGATCATCCATTTTGAGTGCTATGAACTTTTTAAGTTGCATTTCCTAGGTTTAATCCATTTTAGTTGCTTTAATCCAATGTAGTTTGATGTTATAGTTTTCGTTATGAATCAAGTCACTTTATATGGAAGTCTAAATGTAATAAGTATCGCTTAATATAAAATGAAAATCTAGTTTAAGGTTTAAATATTTTCATTGATTAATATTACTGCCATTTTTTTTACAAGATATAAACTTAGACAATGATAATAACTTAAATAACGATTTTAGTAAAAATCTAGTACAATCTATGACTTCCTGGTTTTCTTCATTTGACGTATCTTCCATTCAACGCGCTCTTAAACTGTTTTTCCTTTGTTTTTGTAACTTCGGTTGTTCACTTTCAAAACTTGAGCTTTTCTTTGCCATTTGCCGGAACATTTTCTTGGATTAACTTCTAAAAACTTGCAGTTCCCTTTTATTATTTTAATCTTTTTAAAACTACCACATATCTTAGAAACAACAGCTTCAAGTTTGGCATCGTAAAAAAATATAATAGCTTTTTGAGACATTTCACTTAAGAAATTTGAAACACTAGAATATAAAATAAGAGGAGATTTAGTAGAGAAAATTCAAGAGAACTGATTTTTGGTATGAGTGGAGTGTCTGGAAGTAGTGGTAATTTATAGTGATAAAAATGTAGTCGTTTTTTTTACTATGGCAAAGTATCCATTTGCGGCTTTACTAAGACCGGTAGCGGCCAAACTTCTATCGTACGGACTTTGACTAACCACCAGCGGCTTTATATAAACCGCGCACTTTTTTATCAGCCACCGAACACTTTTACCACAATGAAAAATCCACTTTGCCTATCCACCAGGATGAATAAAAAGAATCATCAGGTAAGTTCCATAGGAACTGCCCTAACTACTTAGTGGAACCGCAACCAACCAATGTTGATATGGAATGAGCAAATTTGTAGTTGGTTGGTAGTCCTGGAGTAAATTTGTTCTTATTAGAAGTAATAATTATTCAAATTTTATGGTTAATGTAATGATTGTTTAAATTAATGATTAATATATAATGTAGTGGTTATTTAAGAATTTATCCGTTAATATTAACGACATGTAATTTGATTTCAATATATATAAGTTAGTAGTTTTTATTACATTCGTAGCAGAAACAATAGTTAGAATTTTTCTACTATTGTTCATCTTAGATTCTGGTTCCAAAAGTTAAGATCATGAATATATCCATTGTTAACAAATTTGAGAAAGTAGACATATCTTCTCCTTCCAAAGGTTGAAAGTAGAAAATGAAGAGGATGATATGGTTCATTTTAGTTTCAGAGCTGAACCCATGCTCCTCATGGTCAGGTCTCAGGTTAAAATACATGATATTATCTCGTCGACACAGATTGTATTTCATATTCTTTTTTTTGTTGTTGCACACCCTCCCCATGTCATGAGTTACCATGACCACCATCATCAGAAGTTGCACCAACAGGAGTATTAAAACTTGATCCAAATCTAACATCGTGGTATCCACGTGCTATTGTTGAACTTTCTCTAAATGGTGATCCATCATTTGTTTAGTTAGCCAATAATAATCGTCCAATTGAATTATTTTTCAGTGACATTTACTTTATAATAAGCATAAATACGACCCATAACCATTAAAACTATTGGAGATCATCATTCTTCCCTTGTGAGGTGATACTTAGTAACCGCATGACATTTCTGGAAAATTTCAAAGATGACGAGGAAGCTCCATCTGTAGGATAAGTCATCGAGCATAATTATCTGAAGGAGCCATGCTAGGAATAATAAACTTATCGCGACCGAGTCGCGTTAATGTTGGTAGATCAAATTCATAGATATGCATATTGTGAGTACCAATCATCATATTTATAATTTTGTTGTACCATTTGAGTATTGATTTCCAAAATTTCATAACCTTATTTTTTCGTCATATCTTACCCAACCTGCTTGTCTTAGCCCTTCATAATATGTTTGAGTGATTGTACCTTGAGGTGGGGGCTTTATTACTTCTGCCAACATACTTTGTAACTTGAAAAAAAGTCTTTTCCCTAAATACAAAACACCGCACCTTGATGACGGAGTGAATAAAACGACTATACTAGTGAATAATCAGAAACTTGTTCTGTTTCAGGTTCTGTAAACTCGGGGAAAATTTTGATAAGGATTAACAACAACATTAATACATTTTTTTGTTATTTGTTGATACCTAATAGTAAAAACGGATATGGATCGATCATTTCGTTGTTTTTTTCTCCAAGTTTTCCCTGAAGTACTTGTCCATAAGTGGAACTTATTTTTGGTTGTTAATAATTTGTGCAAACCCGGAGGTAGGTACACCACTAATACTGCAAATAAATTCTTAAATAGTATTTGACCATATTTTTCTTTAAAGAAAATACTCAATTGAGATATTTGAATTACGATACTTACCTCTACGATGCTCCAACAATCATTGAAGCTTGTCGACCTTATTGATGTTGTATCGAGGGCTAGGTATATTCTTACTAAAATTGCAGACCCCCAATCATAATATAGTGCCACATTCAGATTTCGTAACGCTTCAAGCCAGCTAATATTTGCAACATTGGTTGAGTTAGGAAAGAATAATTAGCTAGACGAGTAACTATAACAAAAATACTCTTTCGAGTTCATCATATATTTCCACATTGGTTGAGACGGAGTTGCTTTTTTCAGAAATTCTCATACCCTGAGCAACATAATCCACCAGCTTTGAACTTTTCATGGACCTCTCGTAACTCGGCTTCCAAAACTAGGAAAAATAGTATTCGATTTTCCATATGAAACCCATTCATTTTGGTTGAACAATACCATAACTCCCACACCATTCTTTTCTAAGTGTACAACGTATTTATAGATGTTAAGTACCTCTTCATCGAAACTATGTGGTGTTTCATGGAGATTCTTCAAGGGATGCTAAACAGAAATCCCTATTAGATTTCACGAAGGGTTGCGTCCTTTCCCTACAAGAGGTTCTGTTAGTTTTCCCGAGTTAAACTAACTTAATCTACCAGGAACGAAATCATATAAGGCCTAAACAATAAACCCAACTCCCAAATCCAATAAGGCACTTAACATAGGATTTCTCGTTCAAATATAAATTGATTTGGAATTTTCCAACAAGCAGGTATTCTCCTACTGAGGATGGAACTGGCAGTATCCTGAGAAAATAGAGAGTCAATGAGGTCAATATTCCAAACTCTAGTGTTAGGTCAATAAAGATAACAATCAAAATTATAAATATTCATATTAGAAAAATCATTAACATGAACAGGTGGACTAATAATCCAATAATCTAGCCAAATGTTTATTTTAATACCACATCTAACTGACCACATAGAACAATGTTGAACAATCTCTCAAGACTAGAATAAATACTTCTCCAGAGTCAAGATCACTCATCTTTGAGCTTATCTAAATGAAGAAGACTACCATTTCTGCTGTATTTAGCTCTAACAACTTGAAAATCCAAAGAACATCCTCATCATTGCAAGCTTTCCAAGCCAGTTTGGTAAGTAAAGCAATGTTAATATGTTCTAGATTTCTAAAATCCAAACCACTCAAAGTTTTTGGTATACTAAACTTACTCCATCCTATAAAGATTTTGGTATACTAAGTTTTTAAAATTAAATCTTTATATAACTGGAGATACTTTATGAGTTAAAGGATTTTATATTTGTCACATGTGTAAATCCTCACAACTAAAAGTAATGACCTCAACATAGAATTTATTACACCCTCTATTAGAGGTGATCTAGGGGATATGGATGCCAATATTTGTTCTCTCGAGAATGATTAGCAAAAACTTCAACTTTTGGCCTGTGTATGATAATCATCTTCCCGTATTAGTTGGTTTCTGCATGAAAACTTTATTGGCATAGATAGCATTGACTCAAACGTGATGCCCTGGAGACATGAAGACGTGTTAATAAATCAGTGATATTTAACATATATTTATGAGTGAATGGTAACAAATTGTTCACATATAATTTTTTTATTTAGAGATAACTATAAGTAACAATATGAAATCTTATATATTTAGAGATAACTACTTTTAAGAGGGTTCGTGCTTTCTTGCTGGAAATATAGACGAAAGTGTTTATAATTTGTGAATTATATGTTTACAGATATTTAAAATGTATCGTGCGCACATATTTATGGAATTGCACAACATGGCAAAATTTGAGCACAACGCAGTATGAGATATTCTTTGGGATTACAAATCACGACAATGTAAGTTTCATGTGCATGAGGCGTATTCTCCAATTTAAGTCACTGGTTGTATTTAGTTGGCTGATCTTTATTATGCAAAAACCAATTTAAGTGCTTGTTCTTGAACTTGATAAAATCCTTAGATTTAAGTCATTTATTCTCTTTTATCTCCTATCCTCATTGAGAACAAGTAACTATTGCTCGGGTAATATTTGACTATACATTGTTGGGTTGAAAAGCTTGTGCTTTCGGTTATATTTTTTCTTGCTTATATTGAAAAATATCCTTCTGTATGGCCATAATTTGTGTATTCTTGCTACCATACATTATTGTCTTCAAACTTTTTCAGTAACTCATTCACATTTAATCTAAACAAATAAATATGTAGCCATAGATCCACACATGCGTGAATAGCAAATAAATCTCGAAAACAGTCATCACTTCAACGAACTTACACACATGCGAACATCGATAAATAATATTCGATAAAGTAATAACCTCGCTAAATGGATAATTTTTTATGGTCCAGACTTGGGAAAATAAGCTAATGTATTAACCATGATAGATGCATCAAGTAATAACAAAATTTGAATCTTTAAAGATCCCATGAAAATATTAAGTAATAATCACTAAACTCCACAAAGACTATATTAAAAAAAAAATACGTCACCCAGTCAACAATGTTTAAGCGATTTTTTTGTGTGGAACATGCATCTAAAGTTAATTGTTTTCCCCTTCCACCTAAATCAATATGCATTTAATCCTTGATTTTTTTATAATGTTGTAGCAAGTAGCTCTTATTTTTTATGGTGAAAATTACTTGAAGGGTCGGGAAGTAGAAACCCACTTTATTTAAAAAAATAAAGGTTTGATTTTCTTTTTTCTTTTTGTTTTTGAACTCCTTTTTACTGATATTTGGTTTATCTAGTATCTTCACTAGAAGTATAATCATTCCTAGAAAGTCTGAAAAGTACTTAAATTAGAGATCTGTGTCATTTGTAATTGAGTTATTGTAAAGACCCTCAAGCTCGTCAACGTTATTAGACCGGTCAAGAGACAATTTAGCCGATAATGACTCAATTAACCGAATATGAATTTTAATTAGTGGAAATTAACACAATATTTATCGGAAGATGGAATTAGTACCATTGGATAGATCTCGAAAATTTGTGCGAAACGGATTACTCTATCATATCATTCGAACACTGGATGAAGAAGAAATCATCTAATTAATATGAAGGGTAAAATGGACATTTCATTGACAATAATTATCAAGGCATCCGAGTTTTCTCCTCAAGGCACTCTGTATTCTGCCCATATCCAACACGGTGGGTGCCTTAGTAATTCCGTTGGTCTTATCACCAAAAACAATCCAAAGAGAAACTCATTTTTGTCTTCTTATTCCTCTTTCTTCTTCTCTGCTCTTCTCCTGCAGCGATTCCGAGACGATTCTGAAAATTTAAAATAAAATAAAAAGGTTTTGAGATCGAGGGAAGAAGATACAGAGTGATGTTGATGGTGTTGGTTAGAATTGATGATTCAGATTCAAAGAAAAGAGAAACTAGGGGGATTGAAATTAGGGTTTATAGATTTTATTATTGTTCTGAAGATTTAGAAGATAAGATATATGGCTATGGATAGATGTGAATCTTGATGGATTGGTCGTAGCTAGTATAGATTGATTGTGCAAGGGATTTTCAGTAAGAAGGGTATGCTAAACTAAACTCAGTTGAGAATGGGATGTGTAGAATGTAAGAATTTGTGGTATCAGAATTTATGGGAAGTACAGTTAAGAGATGCTGAGTTGGAATTGGTAATAAAATTGTAATGGTGGTGCTGTGATATGCAAGGAAGAGACCTGAGTTGATAAAACAGGGAGCTGGTGAGGGAATCTGTTGATGTTTGAAATCGGAATTACAACTGAGAATGGAATTTCAGGTAAATTGAACTTGTACTTTCAAAAGAATTGTGGAGTTTTGATTGAAGTGAATTATACGATTGTTGTTTAGTAGAATCGAAATGGTAAAGAAGAAGAGGTTGTTATGAAGTAGAATTGTATTGAAACTTTAGCAGGGACAAATGGTTTTTCAGATTGTGAATGGTTTTGTGTAATGGTACTAGTGTTGAGCTATCTTGGCGCGTTAGGTGTTCTGGCCTAAGCAATGGCTCATGCCTTGTGTTGTTCAACCAGTCAGATATCTGACTGGTTTAGTCTTTTTGACATAGTGTGTCTGAATGAGTTAACTCAATAACCAGACCTGACCAGACTTGACATCAACCCTTTCCCCGACCGCCAAAGCAAGTCATTTAACTAGTATCTATGACTTGCTTTGACGGTCGCGAAACTTCTATTTTCCATTAGCGGACTCAGTCAACCTTTGACCAGGACTTGGCCTTGACTGGATGTTGACCGTTAATTGGATCCTTTGACTGTTAGTGACCTTTAGTTGACCTTATTGGACCAGGCCTTGGATTATCAGGTCGGTTTGGTGGACTTGGGCTTAGAGCTAGTTTTCCTATTTTGATATATTTGGACCCCTTATGGTCTGAGTTAGCCTTTGGTTCCTTCTACTGAGTTGTATATCTTTTTAAGACTTATCAAATAGACTATAGAACCAACCCAATTAGATTAGTAAACTCTTAGATATGCTAAGGATAGAAAATGAGAAGGTGTAAACCATAAATGAGGTTAGAATCCTTAGATAGTTTACCTAGCATTTAACTGGAACTTGTATGATTATTGTATGAGCCCTTTTGGCTAAGTTCTTGGAGTACTTGTGTGATTAACAATTGATCTTTATTAACAACGATCGATTCAAAGGATTAACCAGTAGATTCTGGACTTCAAAGTAGGCGTGGCTTGTCATCAAAACAGGTGGGAACTTTTGTAACTTTCTTGTAATAATTAAATTACTTGTATCTTTCTTGTAATTATTAAGTTTCCATTTAAGCCGCGAGCATGATGAGTCTTTGATACTTTTGAACGTGTTTGTATGAAATTGAATGAGTATGTTGCATGGTATGCGTTGCTCGGACTCCCAGTGAGAAGTATATGTGCTCTCCAAAGATTCTCACTAAGTCAAATTACTAGGTGTGGAATTGGCACTCAATTACTATTTCTATTAGGGGTGGAATTGGCTCTCAGTATTAAAAAGGGTATGTGGAAATAGGCGTTACCTAGAATAAGATATTAGGGGTAGAATTGGCTCTCAATATGATCGATTAGGTGTGGAATAGGCACTCTACATATATATATATATATATTATTTTATTAGAGGAGACTGATCGTATGCATATTATGCTTGATTGTTCAGTATTAGTAGTTTGACTGGAGTATTATGATCTGAACTTACAAGTCGGATCATAAAATTCAAACCTTCTTCTATTTTCTAGACTTTGATGGTGATACCTGAACCATGGGATGTACGCATTTCGTGGGGACGACGTTATCATTTGAGAGTGGGGTTATTCTAACATCTTACTCTCCTTAGAGTGGGACGAGGTTAAAATATCATGTGTTTAGATTGTTCGAAGTCATTTCTCGTAGATCCATTCGGTGGTGGATCTTTTGTAAATATTGTTTATGGACGCAATATCTGGGGAAAAAAATTAAAACAATCTTTTGCTTTGTGTTGTGTGTAAAAAATGTTTAATCATTCTCACTGTGAAGCATGTTAGTAATTACCTGGACGTTGTATTTGTTTCAACTGAGCACCCCTTTTCGGATGATGTGCTCACTCGTTTCCACTTCAGTCTTTCAGTTATTCGAAGAGATGGTGCAGTGAAGATATTCATTTTCGTAGATTAAAGCTTTATCGAATTTAGAGATGTTGTGTATATATCTTTTATGAATGTAATGTTTTGATAATTTGTAAAACAACACATTAATGAATTTATATCACTTGAGAGATTTTCATTTATGTCATATCGGAGTGTATGGGTTATTTTGGTTAAGTTCTGTAGTGGATTTCTAAATTAAATGTTGAAGTAAATGATTTAGATCCTTAATGCCTCATTATGTAATTAATATCTTGGATTAGTAAGTATATTAATTTTTGGGGCGCTACAGTTATTTTGTAAAAGGACCGTAAGTTTATGAACTAATTAAGATCTGGGTCATGGAATATACATTTGATGCATTAGCGTCGTAGCCTAACTTTGATCATATGATTTTTTTATCAACATGACCTTATAAGATAATCAAATGTCAATATATATCCTAACCTAGTTGGAAACTTAACACGTTATACTATGGAATTTCATTAAACATGTAAAGTCCATTTTCAAAAGGGGAAACACAATAACCAGTTTGAGGTTTGAGAAACCTACAACGTATTGTACACCATACTTACACCGACATGTTTGTATTGCTATGAATCTAGTTAATTAATTTTTTCCTTAGAAATCTAAGGTTTTGAGTATGCTTGGTAGTAAAATTTGAGGGTGTTGAGATATGAGGATTTAATTGAGGGGTTGGGTTGAAGAATTGGGACGATAAAGTAATTTGGAGTACGATCTGCATGAAGTTTGGGTTTTGTATTTTGTCGTAAAAACAAGATTACAAGATGTTACTGTTATTGATTAAAATGATCAACAGAGGAGATTAAGAAGCTATAAGAGTTTGTAAGTGATTAGGACGTACCCGCAACGCAAAGTGAGGGTATACAAGATAGATTAAGCCTGCAAGGAGAAGTTGAGTTGAAAAAGAAAAGAGCTACATAAGAATTGAATATGAAGTCTCGTTCTAAAGTTGTTGATGGAGGTTATGCCAACTTTGAGGGCCCGATTTTATATCTCTAATCATCATTGCAAATGGAGAAGTATTTCCATGCATTAGGGACTCATAAACTTGTACCCTCTAACTGTGAAATTCTTAATCAAAGTTGTGATGTTGATTTGGAGTGCCAGCAGATATCATACAAAGAAGAAGACGAAAGGATCAAAGAGTTCAATTTTTTAATCAATGTCTAAATTGTCAGCGCTAGTCAACTAATGGTCAAGGTGCTGGGTGAAATAAAAAAATTCAACAAAAAATTTGTAACGGTATTTGATCAGTCGACGACCCAAATACATCAAGTGCATATTCCACAATCCAGACCCTAATTAAGTCATAAACTTATTACCCTTTTATAAAATAACTTTTTATAATTATCCCATAATCCTGAAAGTATGCATTTATCGAGGATGGACTATACGGTTGAACTCATCCATATTATAATGAGATAAAACCCAAAAGATTCACGCACAACGAGTTCACTTGAAACAATTTATCTCCGGTGTTCGTTATTTCCTTACCTTAATTGGCTTAAATTTCTAGTTCTACTTGAGACATTTGTTGCTTGATGGACATTACATGTTGCATATGAGTGGTGTTTGGTTCTCGTTTGTTGGTAGGCTCTCGGAGGAGAATGACAAGCCCGATTACCTCTTAGCGAGATGGCCACAACCCGCGAACTCTTGGTTGCAAGATTTGATCGGGGTGCTGGTAAACGCCCTCTCATCATGCCAAAAAAAAGTGAACCCAGTACGTGAAAAGCACCAATATTCCCACATGTATGGGCTTTTCTGCACAACCGGTCCTCACCTAGGATAAAAGAAGAAAGTAGTGATAGGCTTAGAGAACCAACATAAAACTCAGTAATGAGATGAAACCCAAAGAATATAACGCTGAACGTGATCATCTTTGAGATGCGTCTTCCTGGAAAAAAAATGAGGCGAGCCGACCTCTTGGATTCTTTATTGGCTTTCATCTCTAGCCTACCCAGGCTAAAGGCTTCGTTTACGTTCTTTTAGGTTTCATCTCTGGCCTACTGTCACACCCACAAATGCACCTTGCAAAAAATTTCCGCAAGTGTAACCCGACAGCACAATGGTTCAGTGAATCAAGCTTCACCCACCTGCACTTAGCCTTATAAGTTTGCACCAATGTAAAAAACCAACTCTTCAGTTCTACAGCGGAAGTATTTAGCCTTCTTTCACTTCTCTTAACTTCTCAAATGTATCCCATAATACATTCAAACATTGCCATACCTTGCCAACAACAATTAGTCAACCAAGAACACTTGGAACATGACACAATCAACTCATTTTATTACGTCAAAGGGAAGATATACAAAACTTGACCACTTAGGGACTTACACAGACTTGTTCTTCTTGAACCAATCCTTAACCTTGCAAAACTCTCTCAATTTGAGTCTCACAATCTCCTATGTAATCCTACCGATTTTCCAATGCCTTAACACTATTTATACAACAGCTTTCTTGGCCAAAAACCTTGCATAACTGTTGCACACACATGGAACAACCATACGTCCCATGGAGCAGTTCCATAATCGCCTATAAAGTGCCAACTTGGCCAATTTATCTTTAAACTCGGGCCAACACTCAACACCTATTCCAAAGCAGTTATGAACACTCTCCCACGCTTATATAAACTCCCTTTATAACCGTTTCTATCTTTTGTTACACCTTTGGCACACTTGTGAAGCCATTAACCAACTCGTAACCGTCACTTGAGCCATATTGCACAACTGTTAAACTGTTGCGCTTTACTGAACTTGACCTTGATCCAATGCACAACCATCTTGGCCCTACATCCTTCTTGCTCTAAGACAATGCATGGTCAATCCTTGTGCTTCAATCATCAAGGCCAACTCCTTAAGCTCATTCTGGTTACTCATGCGTCATATGCTTCACTTAGCCAATTTGCTTGACAATGGCAATGCTACTCTTGCATTACTACCTTGTTTGCATTATTCAAGCTTTGGACATCCTTGAACTAATACATAGGCACACTCTTGCATCATCCTTGAGTTTGGGCCAACTCAATTCCGCGGATATGCATCAATGCCAATATCGCATGTTGCATCTTGCCACTTTGGCCTTGACTTTCCTTTCCCTCAATGAAGCTTCATTGTGTCGGCCAATAAGCTTCATTGATTAGCCAAATGTCTTTACAATGTAGCACCACCTTTGCGCGTCACTGTCCTTGTAGGGTGTTGTTATTTCAACACTTGACAGTCTATGCAGTGTCGTGCAATCATTGCCGGACACTGACTTGGCCGGCTACACTGTAATGCGCAATCATTATACAATACTAGCCTGGACGGTTATAGACCTCCCCCACCTAATTCGTCCAACGTCCTCGTTGAACGCGACCTAGTAAAAACACTATACTTGTCTTAACTTCACCGCATGCACTTTCAAAACTTCTTTTGAAACTCAGCAATCATTGCTAGCTTTCCCAATATGCTTTTAGCCAAATTTTCATGCCATAGCATCAACATCACTTAGCTTTACTGCTTTTCTATTGATCTCATCTACTTGAGCCACGCCTTAGCGTTGTGCACTACGCTTCAACTGCTACTCAAATCATGCATCAATACTCAAAAGCAAACTTGAAATTCTTCTTAGCTAATTTATCCAAATTAGGCCTGAATTCCACTTGAATCATTTTCGCCTAAGTGTATGCACAGAATGATTCTTATGCAACTGATCATTACGATCATTGCCAAAGTCTTTCGCCTCCCGACTTTTCCTTTTGCATCTAACTCAACATGACAAGGACTTATAAACGACTTGGCCTACGTTTTCAATCAATTTTTATGGCACATTCCTTGGATTGTTGTCCTCCATGCCCTCCGTTAAGCACGTCACAAAGTGCATAGGGGTTCTCTTCGCATAAGATACCCGCAATTAACACTTCATGCCTCGCAAATTCTGATTATGTAAGCCATTCAAAAACTCATTTCTCTTAATGTGGCTAAGTATAAACTCTCTATAATTAACGTGCCATCTTGCATACCCGAATCATAAATGTGCAAGTTTGCTTTGCCTAACTCTCCAAAGCAAAACTATTGAGTTGCACAGCCCATATACGCAACTGAGTCTAACTATTCTTGGACATAACATAGCTAACCTTTTAGCTGTCCATATGCCATGCTTTCAAATCCAATATGTCTCCGACTATTCCTTTGAAACGTACTTGCTACATTTCCTGGAAAGTGTGTCTTTCTCTAGGCCATGAGTTCTCCCCAACTCATGCTTGCCGATGAAATGATTTCTATCTTGCTGTATTGCTTGCACTGTCGTTGCCCATCTGTCATCGTGCCATATTACAATTCCCAAACAACAATATCATTTTCGAATCAACTAGGACCCTTGTCCTATGCTTTGCTTATTATCTTTCACCCTATCTCACCATTGCATACATTAGGCTAAGTATACTATTGCATCACTTCCCCATGAACTAGCTTTACATCATAAATAAAGAGGAAAAACTTTATAAACGAAAACACCTTCATTCATTACTGCTCTTATATAGTAAGACCATGTTCCATTACATGATTAATCCACCGATCACTTTTGGAAAGCTAAAACTTCATTAACAAAGAAAATTGCTTACACCAAAGCAAAGTCTATACAACCTTGGAGACTCAAATAAAAGTTTGTACAACCAAACTCTATACTCAGAGTTTGAAACAACCAAAAATTAAAGCCACATAAGAACAAGATCAGAAAACAAGAGTGTTTTCTGCCCAAAGTGTTGCCAATGGAGACAACAACACTCCTTCTTGTTATAGCTTAGTTCTGCCTTTGTTGAAGTGAGCAACAACTTCGCTGCGTGGTCTCTTCCTTGAACCTTCACTTTGGCCTTCATGAATCTTGCTAGAATGACTCCCATAGTCATCCCCAACTGATGCATTAAGTTGCGCCTTGAGTGGACAGCTTTTAGCGAAGTGTAAGCCTTTGCAAATGAAACATCGCCTATACTTCCGGGCTGAAGGGAATAATTTATATTCCTTTGGCTCATGATTGCGCTTACTTCCTACAAAATTTTCTTTTCCTTTGGCCTTTCTGTAAAGACCCGAAAGCTCGTCAACGCTATTAGACCAGTCAAGAGACGTCTTAGCCGATTATAACTCGATTAGTTTAACACGAACGTTAATTAATAGGAATGAATCTAACAAAGATCTAGATACGAAACTAGTATCATTGAATAGGTCTCAAAAAGTTACGCGAATTGGACTACTCGAGCGTGTCATTCGGATACCCGACGAAGAAGATATCATCAGATTTGTTTGAAGGCTGTCATTTTGCAGTTTAAACCGCCTACCTGCCTTTATCCGTTTCTCGGGTGCCTTTAACATTTTGGTCGGCCTTATCCCCACGAGCCGAGAAGATAAACTCATTTTCACTTTTCTTCTTCTTTTTTTTTTTTTTTTTTTTTTTCCAGCTCTTCGTCTTATGCGAGTTTGAGAGATCAAACTGAAGTTCTGTGATCAGTAGATGTTGGAGAGGATCATACAGTAGTCTAGGGTGATGGTGATGATGTTCGTAATCGATTCAGAGTAGAAGAAAGAAGTAAATCAGTAAGAATAGAAATTAGGGTTTCTCTGAGAAGATTTAGAAAGTGAAGCAGATGCTATTGATAAATAATTAGGAGTGGGTTTAGTCGATTTAGGAACGAGGTGAAGTTAATTAGATGTTGGAGTTGTTCTGAAGTTGAATCGAGGATGAATCAAATAGTTAGGATTTCTGTATTTTGATTTGGAACTTGATTCGAATAAGAATTAAGAAGAGTTAGATGGAATTATAAGATGGGTTTGTCTAATTAAAGTTGTATTATTGTTTTGGTGATGATATGAGAGTTAGGGTTTCTGAAATTGATTTCGGGAATTCAATTGGTGATAAATAAGAATGAATTGAAGCTTGGGTTTGAATGATTTGGAAGACGTTTGAAAGTTGAACAAGAGAAGGAATGATTTGGAGTCTTTAGAATTTGAAGTTGTTCTGAGGTAATCGATTTTTCTCAATAAAATTAATAAGTATTTCATTTTCAGTGATGAGTTTGTGTATATGATTAGGAACTAAAACTTGAAATGGATATGAAATAAAGATATGATCGAGGTTTAGGTTGTGTTGGTTATTAAGAAGATCATGTGTGTTAGATGATACATGGATTGAGCTTTAAGAACTGATCTTGATGATGGTGTGGTGTTTGTAAGGTAGTTGAATTGAGATGTATGTATATTTGAAGAGGCAGTTGATTAAGAAGATTATGATGTTTGATGCAGGAAGAACTGGGAATTGTTGTGATGCAGGTGTTGGTGTTTAAACTGGAGATTGTTGTAAGCTGAATTGTAGTGGTGGCTAAATGCTCTATGTATCTGGTATGCAAGAAGTGAATGAATATGGAGTTTTAGATGGATGTAGTGGTGGCTGTGTATGATTGTCTTACAGTTAGTGGTGCAGGTAGTATGTACTAGACATATAAGAGGATATGGTAGTGGTTGTATGTGCTGGGAAGAACTGGGGGGTTGTTTTATTGCAGCTGGTGATGGTGGCTATAGATGAATGCTTAGGGATTTGCAGAATTTGTTTAGCTCAGATGGTTGCAGTAAATGAGCCTGGTGGTAATGTAGGTAAAGAACTGGAATTGCAGGTGGTGTGCAATGGCGGATGAGATGGAGGTGGAGTTAAGATTCTTGTGGAGTTGTTAATGGTGTTGTGATTCCAAATGAATTGCAGGCCTGAAGTTGTGGTTGTTACGTGGATTAGTATTGTAGCTAGCTGAATGTAGAAGGAGTTTTGCTTAGAGCTGCCATTGCAGGTAATCTGAGCTTATTGTTGTGAATAAGTTTTGAAGTTTGTATGAATTAAATGTATGTTTGAAATGAAAGAAGAAGTTGTAGAATTTATAGATGAAGTGTAACTGCATTTGAGTTATGCCTGTTAGTCATCCCAGTCAGTCTAGCTGACTCACCTGAATCAGTCTTAGTGATTGAGTTAACCCATTCTTGACTCGTTTGACCAGAATAGTTAGACTTTGACTTCGTTGACTTTGACTTTGACCTTGACCAGACTTGACCAAGATAACCTGACCTTGACCTGGACTACCTTTGACTGATGGTGACTGTTAGATGACCTCTTTGACCGTTAGTGACCATTAGTTGACTTTGGTGGACTTGGGCTTATTACCATGTATTCCTTAGTTTGACATTTTGGACCACTTATGGTCTGAATTAGCCTTTGGCTTCTTATACAAAGTTGTAGATATTCATCAGATTTATCGAATGGACTATAAAACCATCTAATTCAATTAGTAAACCTTAGCAATGTTAAAGATAGATAATAAAAGGTATAAAGTCATAAATGAGCTTAGAATCATTAGATAGACTTGTATGATTCTTGTGTGAGCAATTTTGGTTAAATTCTTTGAGTTCTTGTGTGATTAACAGTTAGTCTTTATTAACAACGATCGATTCAAAGGATGAACCAGTGGATGTGGATCTCGAGGTAGGCGTGGCTTGTCATCAAAAGAGGTGGGAATTTACATTTAACTTTTTTGTGATTATTGTTATTTTCTTTTACAAAAGTTTATGTTTAACAAATTCATGCATTGCCTGATTGTGTACATGCATTGTTTATTTTTAATTCCGAAAGTACTGTTGATTCTTGTAATCTTTCCATTTCTTGGAAAGGAATTGTAATGCTTTGTTTGTCTTTATGATTGTTTGGGAAATAAGAATTTCCATTGATTGATTGGAAAATGAGAATTTCCATCTGTGGTATATAAGATACTGCTCCTTCATTTATACCTACTTACTTTCGAGCTTTTATGCACTATGGCTAATGCGATACACCACGATATTACTATTTAGGTGCGGGATGAGTCATCAATATTATACATTGTTTGAAGAAGGAGTTAGTTCCATATACATGATTGTTTATTCTGTGAATTGCTTGTCTTCTAGTGTTTTTGGGAAAACATGAATTGTTTTCCAAATCATTCCAATGATTACTTGAAAGTTAAATGTTATTCCTACTGGGCACCCCTTTTAGGGATGATGTGCTCACCCATTTCAGTTTCAGAGACAGATCAGAGTTGCGCAGCGGAAGCTTCGAGGAGTTGAGTTCGTTAGTTGGTTAACTTCGGCTATATTTATTATATTGTATATTCTATTTGTAAACCAAATGACTATCAATGCTTACACAACAGTAGTGTTTGCCGTGTCACCCAGCGGCCAGGATATATTGTATTTTCTAACTACTGGATGTGATCTTTCCTCCCATCCTAGAAAAACGTACTGAATTTGGTTAATCCAATGGCTGGCCCTCGCTCACTTCCCAACCATATGGTTTAATTCTGTGCCTTACACAACAGTAGTGTTTGCTGTGTCACCCAGCGGCCAGGATATATTGTATTTTCTAACTACTGGATGTGATCTTTCCTCCCATCCTAGAAAAACGTACTGAATTTGGTTAATCCAATGGCTGGCCCTCGCTCACTTCCCACCCATATGGTTTAATTCCGTGTCTTAAAAGTGAATCATAAATTGCTTATTAAAAAAAATCATAAATTTTATGTAAAGCACAGCTAAAGGCCTTCCATATTCCATAACGTATCATAAACCCTTGAAGCCTTTCTATTATCTCTTCAAATATAATCTTAGTTCCCCGATCCAACGCTCATCCATTGATTTTATGATTGCTCAATATATAATCTCTCAGATGATTCAAAATAATATAGCTCTTTTTTCATTGGATTTGAATCAGCTGAGCGTTGATCTCAGTCAAGAGGTATCAGCCAAAATCCTTAGGTGCAATTGTGTTTGTGATTTTTTTAGGTTTACTTTGCTTAATTGTGTTTTATTTTGGGATTTTGGTTCATAAATTTAAAGAATTTATCACGGGGGTACCTTGGTTTGATAAATTGAGTAGTCATGTTTTATCTTTACCGGGTTTAATACTTAGTGATGATGGGTTTTCAGATTTAAAACCATGGAATTTGCAGGTGTAATTTTATATCTTACTTTCTTATTTACTTTTTGATTAAATCAGTGGTTTAGTTGCGATATTGATGGATTTTAATTTATTCTTAAAACTCTATCGATAGATGTTGTTGTAGGTTATAATTTGTAAAATGCGGTTGATTCATAGGAATCATAGCCATAATTTGCTGACAATTAACATTAGTGTTGTTTCTTGGATCCAGTTGGAGCAAGTCAAAGATCTTTCCAAGGAGGGTTGAATTATTTGACCCTGAATGTGAAGGGAGAATTGCATATGCCCTACACAAAGCAGAATTCGTGATTATTCATGGAGCTTTCCATTTAGGTATCTCATCTAATGATTCCAAGTTCTAACATATCATTAATGTGAGGTTTTTCTGTTATTTATTTCACTCCATCTCTTTCAACTTTTCTGTTATAAGATGAATTTGGCCGGACCTAAGTATGATAAACATTTCTATCATTTGTTCTATTCAGTTAGGTCAAGTATATTATGGGTTGTGTTTTTAAAGTGGAATTTTTCGAGAGGGGTTATGATCCTAATTAACAAAGCTTAGTAATTCGATCTAGGGGTTATCACTGTAATCTACAAATTGTTCTTAGTTTGATTATGGAGCTTTGTCTCCATGGGAATAGTAATTCTGCACTTAAAGAAGGAGTTTTGGGAATATTAAGAAACAAAAGTTGGATTGATAAAATGGCTTGTGTTCATTTGTAATATTTCAAAGTGTTGAAGTCTTCAGCAACCTATTTGTAGAATCACACTAGAGAGCATGTGGCGGGAGAGTAATCGATAGTAAGCCTAATTATAAGATATTTTTATATACACGGATCACATATAGAGATATTAGAGTACTTGGTTAATATATTAAACTTTTTTTACTTCATCTTAAAAGATTAGTAGATGGAAACATATATGCATGCATCTAAACTTGGTTTGCAAGCACTATCATTATTCTAACTTTTGAGTTTGTTTCTTTGAATTATCTTTCGCTTTAAGTACCTTTTGTTCTCTAATTGACCTTTATTTGGTCAACATGAATTCTCGATATGCCTTTCCTTTATGCTACTAATTTCATTAAAGTCTTGAAGAAAAATCATGCATCCAGTAGTTATAATGAAATGGTTGTGTCTCTTTTTATCTCCTCTTAAATTTTATAGTTGAGGAATTCAGGATCACCTCACTTTACAGAAAGTGAATCTAGGATCATAATAATGGCAATTGTAAATTTTAATCCAACACTGGTGTGATATATTAGCCCACGTTTCTGTATCTGAAATTCTGAATCCACGACGACTTAGGTTTTTACTCACACCGTGTCCCACGTTAGTTTCAGTTTGTGAAAACCGCATCGATGAAGATCGATCGAATGGGTTTCTAATTCCCATTCCCATATTGATTGAAAACCGTTTTAATCTTCCCTTTGACTTACGTTGTTGTGTTCTGTATCGTATATTAATGGGTTTCTATTCCATCATTTTATCATATTCTCTTGAGTTCTCCAAAGTTTGAGATTTTGATGCTGAGAAAGTTTGATTTGCATTTCCAGGTTTGGGTTTCTGATATATCAATATAATGATCTTCTTATATACCACTTTTTGAATTTTCACTCCCGAATTAATTTTGATGGTGGAATTTGGTGTTTTCTTTCAGTATGATAGCTAGAGTCTTCTTATACTTGGAGAGGGAAGTTGAAGTTCTCAAGTTTTAGACGATTTTGATTGCTATTATCCGTACTGTTTCAATTTCATAGTAATGTGATAGTATCTCATGTCCATATGCAGTGAAATTTGGTTTGAATTTGATTTTGTCTCAATCAGTACGCTTTAATTTTATGAAATTCCTCAATATTAAGTTCATTCTGGATTTCTTTGTATTCTTTTAGTTAGGTTTTTTTTTTATTGGTCGTCTTTGTAGAAACGATTATAGGGTTTTTAAACTAGAAAGGTTGCAGGGGGAAAGGAGATGGGGAAATTTGAACAGAATTGGGTTTTGTAGATTTATCATTTTGTGAACAAAAAGTAAAGTTTGGGTGTGCAAGAGAGAAGTCGGATTACTTCGGATGTACATTTCAATCATTTTTTTTTGTTGGTATGTTTTATTGCAGTTAATGTTTCCTTTGTGTTGATTCTTGGTGTTCAATAGAATTTCTAACTTTGCCTTTGATGATGACTCTGATATGTTTTTCATTCGTCTTACAGAAAACTGTAGTAGAAAACCAGTATACCTGATGAATCTCATCTTACTTCCACTTCATATATTATATGATGAATTCTAAATTACTCTTTTTGGATGTTGAAACTTGAAGATACGATTTTTTTGTTACAGGAGGATGCCAAAGACACAATAACATTTACGACGGTTTTTGTTTTGTTCATCCAGTCTCAGTTTTTCCTAATCCTAGAATCTTACTTCAGGTTTAAGTTAACGTTCACTTCAATGATGCTGGAAAAGAAGATGGAAACACAGATTACTGACTCCTCAAAGAAGAGAAGAATAACACAATTCAAGCCATCATCTCCAGACCTTTCAACGAAATTCCTGATAGGGAGGATGGAACTCCGTGGACCACTGAGATGCAAATTTCCCGAGAGCGGGAAGAAGTAGCCTTAGTGCCCACAAATTAAGTCACAAGCTTGGAGGATTGCAGGAAGAAGGTATTCCTACCTTGCATGTGTTTCATTTGCTCCAAATTGTTAATGTAAAATCTGTAGGCTCTTCATGTTGTCTATGCATCGCCCTCTATTATCAAACATAGAAACCACTACTAATTGCTGATGATGTGGTAACCTTTTTTTAATTTTTGAGTAAGGATTTGTATAAAGATTTTAATGAGACCTTGGCAACTTTTGCTTATATTCAAACCCAAAAATTATTTTTAAGATGTTAATTGGCTTAATTTCTTCTAATTTTGGTGATATGGATTTTGTAGGATGACACTGCTTTTAGAGGCTAGAGCCACCAACTTATGGAAATCCTATAACATTGGGGGGAAAGCTTCATAAAAAAACTTAAGGTAATGATATTTTCAGTGTATGTATTTATGTGAAGAATTCTCCAGAACCATGTATTAATATATTTTATCCCTCTCAATTCTATCGTCATCCACATTTCTTTCATTCTATCATCATCCATAGGAGAAGCGTCCAATAAAACTCCTTACTAACTAAAGGTATTCTCATACTGTGCATTTTTAATTGTTTCATTGTCATCGAGCCAACAATGTCTATCTTTTAAATGAGAAGAAAAAAATTGGTTAAGTATAGGTTTCATTTAGTTTCAAGTGTTGAATTCCAAGGAATTCCGAAGACATATTGCACCCTCAAAAGTGAATACTAGGGTTGATAGAGAGTACTAGCACATCTCTCTTACATGAGATCATTGCAGGTCTTATGGTTTTATGGATAACATTTTAGAGATAGACTGTAATCAAACTAAAGCCACGTAAGAAAGATTCTTTGAAGTTAGAATAGTTCGTACATAGGCTTTAATTTTTTACTCATGCTAAAAAAACCTAGGATTTTTTTTCTATGTATTTCTTATCACTGTTGTCTTCATTTTGTTTTCATTCATGCTTATGTTGGAATCAACAGTTCTAAATTAATCTAACATGATTTAGTTTTCATCTCATTTTTCTCAAATTACGTTTAGCAAAGTTGTTTATTTATTTATTCTTTGAATAGGTTAAAAACAGGAAACATCGTTTCAGTAATATAACAGAAGTCTTTTGCAGAAATAGAGTCTGCCAGTGTCATAAGCTCTAATGAAGAGAATGTGTCATGGGGATTGCCAACCAGATTATGAATCACCGTCAAAAACCGAGGAGACAAAATGAGTTGTAAAAATGTTTCAACGAACCAAAGGTGGAGGTATTCAAACACTTACCATTTTGGACAATCTCATCTAAACTGGAAGTGGATAACCCTTTTTTTAATTATTGGATTTTTTGAATTGCATTTGCATACAGGATTTCAGTACATTCACCAGCTTTGCCAGAATACAGAGTTCTGACAACGAGTGGTATAGTATATACTGTCCAAATTACGATTACCAAAAGGAAAGATAATGGCCTTAAATCATAGTGCGATGCATGAGGAATGGTAATCCGACCAATACCTAGGTGAAACAATTCCATGTTAACTAATATATTACGATTTTCAAGAATATATTCTATTAGGAATATACGTGACACCAAAACACAACCATTCCCAGGGGGAAAGGAAGCAGAAAAGGTGGTTTAGTGTACGTTGAAAGACTGGTCGCATATATTTTTGCATGTTAACACGTAGTCTTAAAATATCTACAGATAATTATACTTATTTCTCTGTTACACAATATTCATAGGATGTTGGTCCTTTCCTTGGGACATGTATTTCAGGTGTTGTATGAGGTATTACTCATGCTTACTGGATTTGATTTATGTGCCGGAGAAGCTTACACCCAGTATGGCAAGATGTTGTTTTCGGTATAATTAATCAGGGTCAACTCTTGGTACCACTCGAGTTGTAACCATTGCGCAAACAAAATGCTTAAAGATGATTTCATGGATGATGTGTCTTTGATTTAAAGAGAATCAACCATATAGATATTTGTTGTTATCGTTACCTCAACTTGCAGCTCGAGAGGAATCTGAATCTTTAACCGTTTTGGTTCTAAAACCAGGAAATCATGAAATTCGTGGAACGTGATTTTTTTTGTATAAGCTGTCACCCATAAACGTCACTATTTTTAAGGTTAAGGTAATAGGCTCGACTATTGTTGATGAAATTTTAATTTATTTTATGCCCAATAAAAAACTTTGTTGGTAATAAATGACAAACATTATAGAACAATTCAATGTAAAAATATAGAAGTCTAATTTCAATCCGAAAAGGTCAAATTTCACAGTATTTGGAAGGAATAAATAGCCATGAAATCCTACAATCAAACAACTACATTATACAATGGCACAACTTGGATTCAAGTCAGTGGCTTTCAATAAATAATAAGGTAGTGATATCAGGTACTCTACTTATTAATTGCTATTTGAGCAAATATATCTACAAAAGGCGATAAAATATTAATTTACATTTTTGAGCAATGAACAATGAATTACTAGAAAATTGATAAAATGTAACAATTTTTTGACCTGTACATTTCAATGGCTTTCAACCATCTCATCACGCAGTGCATCTCAATGATCTCATCATTACACGCAGGGTTGGAAGATTACAAGTTCATCTAGCCTATTGCTAATAGATTGCCAAGCCAAATAGCACAACCATAAAATCATCGTGAGTCTAAACAAAAATCAACATAATAGAGGCGAGTATTTACCATAGACACATAGACACAATCACTTAGGGAGTCAATAATTAGGGTCAAATCTGGAATACACACACGGTGGGAAGATTGGATGGTAATTTAGCATATTACCAACTGAAATGTGTCCATGCCTGTCCAATAAAATCACATTGTTATTGGGAATTTGGATGATACGTAACAATGATATGTAATTACATTTACACTAATTTGGAATACACGGGAAAAATCAATACGAAATACAAATACTGAAATGAAATGATAAAATATCTGTAAATTAAGTGGTGTTCAGAAAAATTTAATTCCCCAGCTTAGGACAGTGCGAAATAGCCCGTGCCGGTATGGTACGGGTCATTCCCTAGTTGTATATGTATCACTTGAGAGAAGTTCTTGTATTTATATATTTCAGAGCGGGGATAGTTTTGGGTTAGGTTTTGTAGCAGATTTCTTAATTGAGTACTTAAGTATATGATTTAGTACCTTAGTGCCTCTTTATTTAGTTAATCTCTTGGATTAGTCAGCTGCTAGCTTTGGGGGCGCTACAATGTTGGTATCAAAGCTCACCATTAGATCTTACATGGGAAACCATAGGAATAGCCAGTGACAATTAGTAAACTAGATTAGTTTAGAACTGGGTTGGGTTTGTGAGATAAATCTTAATCACTAAAAGCTATCAATAATTAAAAGATTTATTTGATTGATTGATTTGGTTGTTTGTATATGTAATGAAGTAAAAATTGTAGGGTACACCAATAACTTTTGCAAGTAAAGATTAGAGAATAATTAGTTTAAAAAGTATGAACAAGTACACAATCAAATACTAAAATAGTGAGATCAGTATTATTGATAGATCTTGAAAATCACATAGAAACTTTTGAGTGCCTTGACTTGTACATAGAATCAACAATTTATAATCATATAAATGTTAATAATATTTGTAAGAGTAGTTAGAATAATAGTTCGACCATTAATGATAATAAGGTCACAAATAATCATAATAAAAGTAATTTTAACACTTATCAAATAGTATTGTATTGAACTTTATCTAATTGAAAATCTTATTAGCAAATATATAATGGTAAAAGTAATAATTAGAATCAAGTAACCACGCAAAATTATTAGTAATTATCTACGGTTAAAATTTGTAAATTAGATAAAATTAGAAATACATTCTTGTGCATTGAAATTAGATAGATAATATAAGACTTATTAGATAAAACTAAGAACGTGCGGATATAATAATGCATAAAATAAAAAGACTACAATTTCTTGGTAGTCTTATACTCAAATTTTCTTTAGTCTAATGACTGATTTGGTTAATCACTAAAATTAACTAAATACACATGAAGAAATAATAATAGTATTTGAATGCTTAGAACAATATTTGACTTGAAAGAAAATAGATTCGTATATTAATAAGATACTTTATATTAATAGCAAATTCTAAAGACTATTAAGACATTAAATTTTTATGCAGACTCAAATGAAAATCATACTAAATTATCAACGCCAATATTTTACAAAATATAGTATACGAATTCAATAGAAAATCATTACGTGAATGTAGGGTCATATTTGGAAAATTAAGATTTAGTATACCAACTGAACTATTAACTTAAGAATAATGAGAATAATAACATAGTGGATAAAAGTATTTGAGTAATTAAATTTGTAGGAAATTTATAATAGATAATATTTGGAAAATTTATATATGGTATTACAGTAAAGTTAAAATTATCAAATATTATAAATTGACGCAAAATCGAATTGGGGACTACTTATATTGGTAAAAGAAATAAATGAATAAATAAATAAAATTTCAGATGACTAAATTGCTTAAAATGTTATGAAATATGTGTATAATTTACGAAGTAAAATTTAGGTTACATCAGTTAAGGTAGAAGCTAAAGACTAATTAATCTTAATAAATTAATACTTAGTTAATCCAGCACTGGGGAATAGTGAGGTTGGTAATTCTTGTGTGTTCCTGTGATACTTGTTACGTAGGTAGGCATTGTCAGGCGTCGCGAACCTAGACAGGGAAACTGCATTCTTGTATCACTAGGCATAGAAGGGAGACTTGCTTCTATTAGTGAACTGATAGATCCCAAATTTTACTTAATTTTTTTTATTATAGAGTATTTTCTCTCGTAATTAGAACCATTAACTTATTGAAATAGAAACTAGTTTTTTGAACCTAGAGCTACAAATTTTAGATATTAGTTGTAGAAAGACATATAGCGGTGTGTTTCATTTCATGTTTCTTCGAACTCATTCGAAATGAGTTGGTTTTCGCGTCGTTTGTAAGTATGAGGAGTACTTGCATTTAGACGAGAGATAATGTTATCTCTATAAAGTGGGGAGTTTTGAAAACTAGAAGGATAGATCGATTTCCGAGGACGAAAATGTATAAGGTGGGGAGAATGTAAAGACCCGCAAGCTCGTCAACGCTATTAGACCAGTCAAGAGACGTCTTAGCCGATTATAACTCGATTAGTTTAACACGAACGTTAATTAATAGGAATGAATCTAACAACGATCTAGATACAAAACTAGTATCATTGAATAGGTCTCGAAAAGTTACGCGAATTGGACTACTCGAACGTGTCATTCGGATACCAGACGAAGAAGATATCATCAGATTTGTTTGAAAAAGCAAAATAGTCATTTTGCAGTTTAAACCGCCTGGCTGCCTTTATCCGTTTATCGAGTGTCTTTAACATTTTGGTCGGCCTATCCCCACGAGCCGAGAAGATAAACTCATTTTCACTTTTCTTCTTCTCTCTCTCTTTTTTTTTTTTTTTTTTTTTTCAGCTCTTCGTCTTATGCGAGTTTGAGAGATCAAACTGAAGTTCTGTGATCAGTAGATGTTGGAGAGGATCATACAGTAGTCTAGGGTGATGGTGATGATGTTCGTAATCGATTCAGAGTAGAAGAAAGAAGTAAATCAGTAAGAATAGAAATTAGGGTTTCTCTGAGAAGATTTAGAAAGTGAAGCAGATGCTATTGATAAATAATTAGGAGTGGGTTTAGTCGATTTAGGAACGAGGTGAGGTTAATTAGATGTTGGAGTTGTTCTGAAGTTGAATCGAGGATGAATCAAATAGTTAGGATTTCTGTATTTTGATTTGGAACTTGATTCGAGTAAGAATTAAGAAGAGTTAGATGGAATTATAAGATGGGTTTGTCTAATTAAAGTTGTATTATTGTTTTGGTGATGATATGAGAGTTAGGGTTTCTGAAATTGATTTCGGGAATTCAATTGGTGATAAATAAGAATGAATTGAAGCTTGGGTTTGAATGATTTGGAGGACGTTTGAAAGTTGAACAAGAGAAGGAATGATTTGGAGTCTTTAGAATTTGAAGTTGTTCTGAGGTAATCGATTTTTCTCAGTAAAATTAATAAGTATTTCATTTTCAGTGATGAGTTTGTGTATATGATTAGGAACTAAAACTTGAAATGGATATGAAATAAAGATATGATCGAGGTTTAGGTTGTGTTGGTTATTAAGAAGATCATGTGTGTTAGATGATACATGGATTGAGCTTTAAGAACTGATCTTGATGATGGTGTGGTGTTTGTAAGGTAGTTGAATTGAGATGTATGTATATTTGAAGAGGCAGTTGATTAAGAAGATTATGATGTTTGATGCAGGAAGAACTGGGAATTGTTGTGATGCAGGTGTTGGTGTTTAAACTGGAGATTGTTGTAAGCTGAATTGGTAGTGGTGGCTAAATGCTCTATGTAACTGGTATGCAAGAAGTGAATGAATATGGAGTTTTAGATGGATGTAGTGGTGGCTGTGTATGATTGTCTTACAGTTAGTGGTGCAAGTAGTATGTACTAGACATATAAGAGGATATGGTAGTGGTTGTATGTGCTGGGAAGAACTGGGGGGTTGTTTTATTGCAGCTGGTGATGGTGGCTATAGATGAATGCTTTGGGATTTGCAGAATTTGTTTAGCTCAGATGGTTGCAGTAAATGAGCCTGGTGGTAATGTAGGTAAAGAACTGGAATTGCAGGTGGTGTGCAATGGCAGATGAGATGGAGGTGGAGTTAAGATTCTGGTGGAGTTGTTAATGGTGTTGTGATTCCAAATGAATTGCAGGCCTGAAGTTGTGGTTGTTATGTGGATTAGTATTGTAGCTAGCTGAATGTAGGAGGAGTATTGCTTAGAGCTGCCATTGCAGGTAATCTGAGCTTATGTTGTGAATAAGTTTTGAAGTTTGTATGAATTAAATGTATGTTTGAAATGAAAGATATGAAGTTGTAGAATTTATTGATCAAGTACAACTGCATTCGAGTTATGCCTGTTAGTCATCCCAGTCAGTCTAGCTGACTCACCTGAATCAGTCTTAGTGATTGAGTGAACCCATTCTTGACTCGTTTGACCAGAATAGTTAGACCTTGACTTCCCTTACTTTGACCAATTGACCAGACTTGACCAATATAACCTGACCTTGACCTGGACTTGACCTTTGACTGACGTTGACTGTTAGATGACCACTTTGACCGTTAGTGACAATGAGTTGACTTTGGTGGACTTTTGCTTAGTACCATGTATTACTTAGTTTGACATTTTTGGCCACTTATGGTCTGAATTAGCCTTTGGCTTCTTCTACAAAGTTGTAGATATTCATTAGACTTATCGAATGGACTATAAAACCAATATTCATCAGACTTATCGAATGGACTATAAAACCAACCTAATTTAATTAGTAAACCTTAGCGATGTTAAAGATAGATAATAAAAGGTATATAGTCATAAATGAGCTTAGAATCATTAGATAGACTTGTATGATTCTTGTGTGAGCAATTTTGGTTAAATTCTTTGAGTTCTTGTGTGATTAACAGTTAGTCTTTATTAACAACGATCGATTCAAAGGATGAACCAGTGGATCGTGGATCTCGAGGTAGGCGTGGCTTGTCATCAAAAGAGGTGGGAATTTACATTTAACTCTTTTGTGATTCTTTTTATTTTCTTTTACAAAAGTTTATGTTTAACAAATTCATGCATTGCCTGATTGTGTATTCCATGCATTGTTTATTTTAAATTCCGAAAGTACTGTTGATTCTTGTAATCTTTCCATTTCTTGGAAAGGAATTGTAATGCTTTGTTTGTCTTTATGATTGTTTGGGAAATAAGAATTTTCATTGATTGATTGGAAAATGAGAATTTCCATCTGTGGTTTATAGGATACTGCTCCTTCATTTACACCTACTTACTTTCGAGCTTTTATGCACTATGGCTAGGGCGATACACCATTATATTACTATTTAGGTGCGGGACGAGTCATCAATATTATACATTGTTTGAAGAAGGAGTTAGTTCCATATACATGATTGTTTATTCTGTGAATTGCTTGTCTTCTAGTGTTTTTGGGAAAACATGATTAGTACTTTGGTTCAGGATCTAGTTCAGGATAATTGGGATGACACTTTGTTTGGTGATTCTTTAGATGAATTTGATGAGATAATTATCTTAGGTAAGATAGTTGACCAAACTTTAGAACTAGAAGAAGCTCTCGAATATTTCAAGGACTTTACAGACCCAGAAATTCAATCACTAGTGTTAGGTCTTTCTGTGAGTAATGATGACTCTAAGTTTGGGGGTAGAGAACTGGAAGAAGCTCTTGATTATTTTAAAGACTCTGAGGATCCGGAAATTCAAGCAATAATTAGAGGTTTGTCTGAGAATACTGACTACCCTAATTTTGGGGGTAGTGATGGTCAAGTATCTTTATTAGAAGTCCCTAACTTGGGACTCGAGTCTAGTGTGCCTGAGGTATTACTTGAGTCTGTCCCGACTCCACAACCTGATCCTCCTGATACCGTCCTGGAAGTGGGAACTCATAGTTCGGAAAAATATGTTTGTCAAGACACTCACATGAAGCCTAAGAGGGCGTCACAGATAAACCCAGTTGTCTTGCAAGAAAGTTTAGATCAGGTTGTGCTCCGTCTGTTAATTTTTCTAATCCTGTGCAATTGTCTCATATTAGTGGCAGTGCTATTTGGTTCTGATGACCCACAGTTATTTCGACTACTGATATATGATTTGAAAGGTAATTAGCCATTTTATGGTACTTGATGTCTGGCTGAGGACTTTAAACTTAGCACTTCTTGGGAGGTAACCCATGCTCATGCAACATGGTAATATCTTTCCTTAACTCTTTTGCTTCAAATGGTAACAGTTTCTCCTTGTTCATGCTTTTAATTTTATCTTTAGAACATTGAGGACAATGTTAGGTTTAAGTTTGGGGGTATGGGAGAAACTTTTTAGTTGCATTATAAACTCCAGAGCCTAGAAATTTATGCCTATTAAGGATGGCACTAACCAATCTAAGTGGATGGAAGCATTTTGGTTTTAG
Organism: Papaver atlanticum; assembly: GCA_023531105.1. Taxonomy (NCBI): domain Eukaryota; kingdom Viridiplantae; phylum Streptophyta; class Magnoliopsida; order Ranunculales; family Papaveraceae; genus Papaver; species Papaver atlanticum. The sequence goes on from JAJJMB010012161.1 coordinate 573,544, forward strand.
GAGTTGAGGAACCAATCTGACTAGATGGAAACATCTATAAGAGTCTATTCATAAAAGCACAGAGCTCAGGTGTAAGAAATAACATGATAGTTTCACCGTATCTCGGAATCAACTTATTACTTCTGTTTTTGTTTTTGCAAATTTTTATGTTGATGTCTGCTGGGTTGAAATAGGGTGATTGAGTTACTAAAAAAAAAAAAAAAAACCAGACCAATTAGACCAATAGGAATAAATAACACTTGGATAGCAATATGTGTGTGTTCTCCCTGTCTCCGTCGCCTAAACAAGCGTGGAATGCAGGATCCACGGGAATTACCATGTAATCTGCTGACAAGAAGCATGCGCTTGGATCTAAAAGATCTAATCATGTCGTTACAAAAATTAAAAAAATTAAAGGTTAATTATAAAGTCGACCACTGGTTCCCTTGTATATGCCAGCTATGTTGATGTAGATTTAGGATTGTCGGCCACTGGTTCCCTTGTATATGCAAGTTGTGTTGATATTAGTCCAGACCAGTATCTCAATCCACTAGGTCATAGGTTCATCTTGGCATTGAAGTCCATTCGCAACCATCTATTTCTATATCCATCTTCTTAATCTATTCATGTGATTTGTTTGATTCCGGATATTGACGTCCATAGTGCGACTATCTGAGTAGAGCTCTGTCACTTATATATGAATTTTAGTATACTTGAGTGCAAACTCATATACAGCAATTGGAATTTCGCATCAGGGTACTTCCTCCCGTAATCAATAAGTATGCCAACCAAGGAGGTTCTTTAGTGCATTCCAAGGTTCTGCGTAGATAACTAGGGTCTGGAGTAAAGGTTTTGTGGGTACACCTCTTGTAAACCCTCCCAAGACTATAACTCGGCCACTAGGGCCACCTAGGGGTTTAAAGGCTTGTTGCACATGCTAAGTGCAATCGACGATGCCTGCAACAGTGAGTTAGGATTTTATTTTGTAGTTTTGATTTGCTCGAGACTAGCAAATAATAAGTTTGGGGGTATTTGATAGACGCATTTATGTGTCTATTTTCATCTCTTTTGTGTATACTGTTAGTACCCATTTCTGTACTAATTTTGGTATTTTATCCCTTTGTAGATGTTTTGTGAGGAATACGCTTTTGCGGCAAAATTGGCTCGAAAAGTTGTTAAAGGTACCTGGGAGGACATTTGCTATTCGGACTCTCATTTTGGATAAGGGGTAACCCATTTCCAAGCAGCTGCTAAGCACAGACCGGGACTGGATAGGGGGAGGTCACATTTCTTCACATTTTCAAAAACATAAACTGGCGGGAAAAAATTCTTTTCACAGCAGAATTTAGGGTTGGATTATTGATCGATTTTTATGGAGATTAAAGGGCTGAATTTGATTGGGTTTGTTCCTATGGACCTAACAGGCGAGGTAAGGGTGTTGGAATGGATCCAAAGTGGCTAGAACTCGAATTGGAGGCGAAAAAAGGTTAAAAATATCACGGTTTATTTTGGGCAACTTCTTGGTTTATTTATGGAAACAAACGTGAAGAAGAGGAAGGAAACTCTTCTTAGAGATTTGATTCTGTCACAGGAAGAGTTTGGACAGCTTTGATTGACTGAGGAGACGTGTAGCAGTTGAGAAAAGGGAATTATCGTAACTTGCTGTGGAGGAAGAAAATCAAAGATATTCTCGAATTTTCCTTACTCTATTATGTATAAAAGGGTTGGTACGAATCCTAGGAAGGGAACCAAGACCTTAGGGGAAAGTTTAGAGCCTTAGAGAAGCCAGAAAAATCATTAGAAGAAGATCGGGTTTCTGCTGCTGCTGCCGGAGAAGACGAAGAACACAAAACAGCGGAAAAAGAAAGTCGCAGAAACTGTGACCATAGCTTTCAAATTCTATACCCTTTGTAACAATTTTTCCAACAGTTAGCTTGAGTTCGCAACAATTTCTTCTGTAACAGTAGGTTCTGTAACAATTATATTAGTTACAGATTCCGCTGCTTAGCACTTTTCACTCTTTTAATCAACTTTGAACACCAAAGATGTATTTTGAGCAAGTGGTTAATATGAGGAGCTAAACCCCTTAGCCGAGGCGACGGAGGAAGCCATTGTTCCATGAAAAGTGGTATAGTTCTATTTTAATTATTTATTGCAATTATTTTACATGATTATTTGCATTGAACTTAAAAGAAAAATTGGGTTTTATTGAGTAGTTGTGAAGTGTTTTGATGGGACATGCTTGGTTTTAATACTTTTGATGTTTCATGCTTCGTGCTTACAATTATTACTTCAAAAATCTATTAAAGGAAAAATATTAGAATCACTTTAAAAGAAAAAATTGCATGAATATTGATTAGAATTTATCACTTAATTGGTCAATGGTGGAATCCAGAGTCTCGGTATTTTCTTATTATTGTTGAAACAACTTTATTTAATTTTCGAAAATCCTTCACAAGCCCGAGTTGAACGAACTCTACTTATCACTTTTTACAACAACTTAAAATTCACATCACTAGTGCATCAACGGAATGATCCCGGTCTACAAAGCCTTGCTGGAAAATCTCCAGTTCCATACTTTCTCAGAGCTTCATGAAGCATCCAAATGATCAGCGACTACTGCACCTGCTTTACTGGAAAGAGAAAAGTCTTCATGGTCGAGGAACCTCGAAGCAGCCGACGCCTAGTCAACAATCATTATAATCTCCAGCCTTTAACAAACGTTGTTGCTGAAAGGAATGAAAGGAAAGCCGAGACACAACATCATAGCGCTTCTCCAATATCCCAGGCTCCTCTGAAGGCGCGAAGAAAAGATAACCAATCCTGAAATTCACAAACCTCGACCCGGCATCAACAAACGGGGAAATGATCAGACAAACTCAAACTTCTCTCTTCTCATGAAGGAGTGATCGAGTTACTTGAAGTCTGGGTTCAAGATGGTGCAATCAAATTGTCGTTCATCAGGAGAGAGCCAACTGAAGAAGAAATGGAGAATCCCAGGTACTGTCGCCTTCATAGGTTTATCGATCATCCAAAAAGTAACTGCAATATTTTGAAGCACATCTTCAAAGAGAAGGTTGATCCATAATAGCTTCAACTGGGGACTAAAGGAGTACACAAGAATCCTCTCCCAGTCAAAACCTTTACACTCTCTGAACAACCAGTCAAAGAAGCAGTTCAATCGTTAATTGAGCATATTTGTGAAATTGCTCTATCTTTCTAAGGCACAAAGAAAAGACATGTTCACAACACCAAATTACATTGTGACAGACATCTGTCCATCCCAGAAATACTCCTTGAACCTTAATCCACAGACAAGGAGATGCACAACTGGGGATTGCTTACCACAGTCCATCTCAGAGGAAATGATTTTGGAAGAATGTTAATTGATGCTGACACCTCCATTAACGTCACTCCACTGAAAACCCTCAGATCCGCAGGCATCACTCGAAAAGAAGCTACTCGTGATCCCATCTCAATCAGAGACCTTGAAGGAACGCTCGGAAATACTTATGGCTACATCACTCTCAAAGTGAACATAAGTTCAACCTAGACAGAAACCAAGTTTCACATAATCAGGAAGATCCAGGATATGACATGTTCTTCAGATGAGCGTGGATCCACGCTTCAAAGATGGGTACTGACAAAGCACCTTTGATTGCACATCTCTCCAACAAAGAAAGTTCTGATCTGGAAGATTTGGCAGACATTCTATCATCAGAGCACTTGGAGGAATTTCGAACTTTGACGAGGTTAAATCAAGAACCTGCAAAAGATGGATAGACATTCATCAAGAGGTTCCTCACTCGGGAAAGTATCATTCCTTCCATGTCTATGTCATTCATTTCCTCACATGCTATCCTAGCATGGTGACTCAATTCTGCTATTGCAAGACGTTATGAATGGTAGATTCACCGTATTAGTATTTTACTAAGTGGTTGAATCTGACACCTCTCTGAATCGAGCATCTCACTGAGACATTCATTACTGAGAGGATGTACGAAGCATGGCAAAAAAAACTTTTGGCATTTCTCCATAGCCTTGCAGGAGTGTCCATGTGTGCCACAAAATCAGAAATCTCTGATGTCTGCACAAGTGTTGAATCCCATTACTGCAACGAAAGGAATGCTGAATCGACAGAAGATACTCAGGGACGAGACGATCAAACCTAAGACACTCGATGCTTAAGGTATATGATGCTTCAACGCTTAAGTATCTAAGAATCCTTCAAATTGTACTCCCAATCAAAGAGTACACCTTCGATAATGGTGCATCTGGCTTCAACACAAATATCTCGACGATGACACACTGATTCAACACCAGCACGATCAAAGTGTAATTGAACTACAATCGATAAGTCTTCATTATCCCATGATAAGACTTCTGAAGCAGATGCAACATCATTCATCCATGGATGGCACAAACTCCTTCAACATACACTGGGGAATTGATCTTATTGGAGAAATCAATTCTATTTCAATAAATGTTATCCACATAACAAGTTATTGCAACCTGATGTGATTCCATTAAACTTCATCAACGGGATCTCTCTATATCACAATCCCCTGCATGACTGAGGAACTTCCTCTCTTCACCGATAACATCCAGAATGAAGACCGCTGCTGCTGTCTGCTGCAGCGACGTCGATTCAATGACGAAGCCAGTTCACAGTAAAGTCATACTGATCAGGAGAATTCGGGTTGTACTCCCAGTACACCTTTATCTTAGGGATGCTCAAACCACCAACTAGTTCGTGAATATAAAGGCTCATTGGATGGAGGAGCAAAGGCTATGTCGATAAATCATGGTTGTAACCTTTTCAGTCTCTGAAGCAACTCCGACCATAGTATCGGCATCAACAAGGATATATGGAGGAACTCCGTCCATGGTCTCAGCATTAACAAGAATGTCTGGAGAAAATTCAATCGTGATCTCAGCATCAACAACGGTCTCAGGAGCAACATCCTCATGATAGGGCTTTATCAACTAACCATTCTCTGAAGTATTTCTCGATGAAGCGGACTTCTTCAATCACTAATGATTCATATCAAGATGTGTAGACGTGAAAACATGTTAACATGATCGTCTTCCAAAAGATTGCTCGATGGACGGACACAAGCCAAAGTCTTCTACAAGATGTTCTCATCGCCTCTACAAATGAAGTACAACATACTTCAGGCCAAGGGTTTACAAAAACGTACCAATGGGTGAGGAATGTGACGATGCTTCCTTAACGAAAGATGTTCGTCTATGTCTCTGCTACAACATACCAAAAGGGCGCATTAATCATACATTCAAGCTGAAAGATATGGCATTTACCGCCAGGTCTATGGAATCTGAAAATTTGCACGGGAAATACAAGTTATGAATGTGCATGCATCATTGACTGACCTACACAACTCCAAATGGAGCGAATCTTTTCTCATATGATAACTCAGTCTCTTAGCTTCAAAAGTTGGGGTCAAGCACCGAATTCCGACGTCGTATGAGGTTCCTACAGCTTCCAGGGCATACTACATGCAAGCAGCAACTCTTAGACGGGATTCATAACCTCCACAGTCGATCGATGTCCACCAGGACCTTCCACTAAGTCCTTCATCAAGGTACCTCCAACTTCGAACACCTAGGTCTTTACATCAAGCTTTTGTACTTGTGTCCTCTATAGAGGTCCTGCCAGAAGAAGGGAAAACGAAAGGGAGAGACTTAACAAAATACTGGGGACTGACGGTCCACTGATCATGGCGTTCAGTTTCACAGTCCAAGACCCGTGGCACCGGACTCTCCTGTGCTAATTATTCATCATAAAATGAATTCTACCACCAGAACATGCAACCATTGTCATTACATCATCCCCTCTTGAGAGCAACCTCAGTTATGGCCATGTGACCAGGGTTTCAGAAGTGATGTTTCTACGACCGACAGAAACAAGATGGCACTGCAAGCACCATGCTCATGTATCAATCAAGGGGTTCAGATTGAAAATTAATAAATGGCATTGAAATCCTTCATCAAGCGTTCAAGACACAAGCAAATGGTCTAAAGACACAAAAGAGACGTTTTACAGCAAGACTGTCTGAAGTGATTTTACACTTCCCTGTACAAAGCCACGAGCTGGGAGAAATTGGTAAGGAATCTAAGGTTGAGTCATATGTAATTATCTTTGTATGGATGTCCTCTACAACATATCCAAAATTCACAGCAATTGGATAAACGAGCAAAGATATGTGGCAAAAACATTGGACTACATGCCAGCTGATTTTTTTTGGAAGTCTCCTGGAAGTTTACTGTTTCGCCTATTTCGGCTCCTAAACATGCTTAAAACTCAAAAAAAACTTGACTAAAGCTTTTAAATTTCCTGGGCATGAAAAAACATGGGTAGATTGCGAAAATACGACATCGGACGAAGATTCTACAGCGTTTTTACTAAAAGACTGAAGTCTGGATTTTTCTGGTGACGTATTTCGGCAAAATTTCTCATATATTCATATGGATTCTCATTCATTCATTCACAAGTCAGAAATTTCATACTTATATGAAGAAATTACAGGAGGAATACTTACTTTAGGAGTCTCTAAGCCGTTCGAAGGACTAATGTTGTTTAAGTCTCCGTTAGTTGCATTACTACCTCCATTTAGTTCCGGGTTTTGAAGATTCTCCGTCTCCTATTTTCCAAGGAAGAATGTGCTTCATCAATATGTTGTTTATCCACAATAATCTCCTCCTGGATACATCAACAACAATTATTATTACTTCATTCAAGGAGATGCCATGATTGCTTGCACGAAAAGAGATACTTACATCAACTCCCTCATCGGTGCTGGATTCCTGAATTGTTTGCCCAGGAGCAAGATGAAGACTGTCAATTGTACGGATAAGAAAAGTCATGACGGAGGAAACATCGACAACTCACCAAAGAAATGTCTGGGGACTGCACGTCATTTACTAACATCCTGTAGTCCTTACTTCTAGGTTCTCCGCCCCGAAGACTTTCTTCCATCGCCGTGAAGTCTACATTGATCCGGGATCTCACTACACGATCATCCTGTGATAAAGTTAATGAAATAACCAGGAGTACAACTCAGTATGAAGGATCTCTCACCATCACTCAGAGGTCCCAGAAGTACCATTTCTTAAAGTTGCATCCGTAGAGATGTCATCTCTGGAAACACCATCTTTGGAAGTGTCATCATGGGAGTCAGTCATTCTTGCAAAGTGGCCGTGACAGATGCATAACATTTCTACTTCAGCACATCGTTCATACAAAGCGCAGGATTCAACAAAACAATGAATCATGGAATAAAGGTGCTCATAACAGCGTCTACAAAAATGGAAACTTTCAACTCTTACCTGTTTACGATTCCACTAACAGTAGTGATTGTGATACAAGAGTTAATACTTCAAAATTTGCTCGTCTCCTCGAACCTGCAAACACGAGCAAAATTTTTATTCAAAATCATAACTCGATTTTCATGTGAGCAATCCAAAAAAAAAATTCACCGTGTGAGCGACTCCCACCGAGTGAACACTCATTGGTTTTTGTGCATACACTATCAGATCACAAAATCCATACAAACAATATTTTATCAAAAATTGTTTACTTCTAGCAATTGCTGAAAATCAAAATTTGATTTCACATAAATTTTCACTATGTGAACATTCACTGGTTTTTCAAAAATTGGACAGACGTCCATTCTACAATTGTGAAAACTCACATACAAACATTATTTCACCGTGAATAATTGTCTACTTTCAACAGTTGTTCAAAATCAAAACATTGATTTTACAAAAAATATATATTTTAACGTGAAACTCACGTAACTTTGAAAATATTTGTATATATATTTTTACTCCCTCTCGCGAGCATCGGTCTTTGAAACGAGAGCATATTTTCAAAAAAATTATGAAAGCTCACATATCAAAAATAAAAAAAATTCATGAAGGTTCATAGACAATTTTTTTATTACTAACAGACGCACATCTAAAAAAAAAAAAAAAAAACTTTTTTCTCTTGTCCGAGCATCCAACTTTGAAACGAGAGTTTATTCCATTTTGTGAAATCTCACAAAAAATTTTTTAAAAAAAACCCCCTCTTATGCTAGGGATCATTGTTTGTTTCTTAAACTAGCGAACGAACATCCGTTCCTAAAACAAGGATTTTCCTTTTGGGCCCGGCCCACAAACGCTAAACCGACCAAAACTGGACCTCCGGTCGTCCAAATCAGCGGTGCTCCATCTTCCCGTGCTCGTGAGATGACACTCTATCATACTACCAGGGTCCTTACCTGGGCATTTGCTCGTACATGACACCATTGGAGCAAATCGGGGATTCTGAAAATGCCTTTGTACGACTAAGCCCGACTGCTTATCTCGTCCAATGGAAAATCACCATCCAGTGCTTACTGCGGAACATGACTGTCCCCCACTAAGCAGGGGACTTAATGTTGATGGTGGATTTTCAACAATGGCTAAAATCGTAAAATCATGATACTACATGTTTCTGACCCGGCTTCAGGAACGCATGTGACGATTCGTGTTTTACGATCCGTGAACCGTTTCACGATCTCTGACTGAGTGAGCATTCCTCTCAGAGCCATGATGAATATGTTTCTCGAAAGGCCACCCACTAGCTGAGCGTTCGATGCTACGCATTTCATCGTGCCCTCTATGTAGAATAATAGAATTGGGTGGTCCTCTGGACATAATTGTTTGTCAGAGGGCTTAATGCCTTCAGGACGTCGGCGATACTCGTTGTTCCCTGACTACATAGAGAGACCCCCTCTACATAGAAGAACGATCGGGCGATTCTCTGGACATAATTGTTTGTCGGAGAGCTTAACGCCTTCAGGACGTCGGCGATACACGCTTTTCCCTGACAATGTAGATAGACCGAGTAAGCCCCAATAAAATGGTGCAAGTGTACTCAACAATGATGCACGAACGAGCATTCGAAAATATGGACAAACGAGGAATCCTACACACAATAGGAGAGAGAAAATAATAAAAAATAAATAAAAAGAGGCGCCTAGGGGCCGGGCCCACTGTCCGGCCGATCATGCCGCCGTGGCCGGTCCTCCACGCCTCTTCCTCTATTTTTTATTATTTTATTATTTTCATGAACTCATGAAGACTCCTTCATTCGAGCAACTTTCCTTGTTTGAGCAAAATTCGCGGTTTTCCATATTTTCACGGTTTCATGAAAAATAATAAAAATTGGGAAATGTGTCACGGGACTGGGCTACCTAGCCGGCCGGCCATGCCCTAGCCATGGCCGGTCCCACATCTTGCAATCCCTTGTTTTCATAATTATTATTTCCCTCATCTCATGAAACTCCTCCGTTCGAGCAAAAATCATGGTTTCTTAATATTTTCTCAAATATTGCTCAAACCATGAAAAAGCCAAAAGGTAAAAAGATCACATGACCGACTAGGCTACTCACGAAAAATATTAGAATATTACTATTTTAAAATTCTCAAAATATTGATCAAATGAGCAAAGTCCTACTTGCTCATTCGAGCAGAATCAAGGTTTTCAGTCAAAGATCAAACTCTTCTGAAAAATCCAAAATATTGCTCAAACGCACACCAGAAAATTCCAAAACTCTCAGGACTGAGACACGGACATTATGGTGACACGGGCATACCCTAAGGCTTGCAAGGAGACGATCCCACACATCTTTATAATTTTGACCTAATTTGCTCAATTGCTCATATTGGGTCCAAATTCTTTCAAACCAACTTGGAATTTGCTCAAACGACCATCAGCTGGTCCCATGACCACCAAGGGCCGGTCTTATGCCCTCTTGGTCGGTCCCTCACTTCTCCATAATTAGGTTTTATCACCCAACGCTCGCACGAGCACTATTCTAATAAATGATCAACACTGGCATTTGATCATTCTTTCACCGACCGGTCAACTTAGGACTCTGGTGCATGCTCACTCGAGCACTTGGGCACCATATGGTTGTCCATCATCCCATGTGGTCGGTCCCTCCTTCATTTAGTAACCTATTTTCAGTAATTCATTAATTGACGAACAATTGATCAAAAATTAGGGTTTCAAACAAACGCTCCACAAATCATAATTCTGAGCAAGTTCAAACAATAATAATTTTATGTTGATCCAGCAATCAATATATTAATTAATTTTATAATATTTGGTCCCTCTACCAATATTTTAATTAATATCTTATTTGGTCATACTACCAATAATTCATCAAACGAGCAATATTCGCTCAGATGAGCAATATTTGCTCAATCCATCAATATTGGTTCAACTATAAATATTCAACAATTCATCATATGGGCAATATTCGCTCAGAAGAGCAATATTTTCCCAATTCATCAACATTCATCATGATTGATCCAATTATCAACATGTATTCAAGAACTCGTTTCAGTAGACATGTTCAATCCATAAATCACTGATCATTCGTCAATCATGCTCGATTCAACAAAACTTAGACTGATTGTCTAATCAGTCAACAACTGACTAATTAAATACACGTCTGCCTTGTAGACTCCACGTTCGTGAGACATCAATTACGTCACATGGGGGGATATTATTTAAGGTTTTGGTCTGGCGGCCTACGGCACGTGTGTTCATCCACGATGAGAAATGTGAGTAAGTCGTGCAAATGGTTGAAGGAGTTAGCAAAGTAGTGAGTGGACGGTTAACCAAGTCTCCACACGACCTGGAACTGGTTTCACCACGATCTCCCACTTTCCCACTCTTTCACTCAAGAAACCGTCACACTTACAGGATCAATGGGTTTACTATTGTGACAATATAAATAAGTCTCTGAATCCACGATTGAAACAAAGCAATTTTTCGAGAAATCACTCTCAAGAATTCCATCAATCGACCAGAACTTATTCGAACCCAGCAGTTCATCATTTGCAGAAACCCACAACACATTCACAATCCTTGATCATCATTGATCTCACACACTTCTCAGCTTCCCTCCTACAGATCAACCCTCTTCCCTCTTTGTGACCGAATTGACTCTGTAACGGCCATTGACTTTGTTTAGGCCGGAGTCCTATAGATTGATCTCCCGAAACCGTGCAGTGCATTTGTTTGAGGTTAGGCAGTTTGCTCGGTTGAGGAGCCTCCGTCCGCACGGTCGTCTCTCCATTCCCTGAAAAACCAGCAAATCGTTTTTCCCAATCAACAATAAGAAACCTTCATTTTATATAAATGTATCCTCAAAGGGTGCCCCGCATGACTACATACGACAATGCATGTAAGGCACCAACATATTATGAGATAAGAGAGAGCTATAATATCAAATATTTGTGAGCTCAAACAATGGGACACCAGAAATTACTACACCTGCAAAAAAAAATTGACTCTGGAGTAGAAAATATTATGCGGGGAAATTTCAAAGGCAAACTCACGGCTTAATTGACCAAAATAAGGTTATTGTTTTCCTAATGTTCAGTTACGACCAACTTAAGTTCATGAGAAAGACTCCTTTCTCCCTGGTGAAGAAGAAACCCATTATTTGTCAGATTTATGCAGATTTATCACCAAATACCCATGTTCAGCTGACCTTTATCTCCATGCCACATTAGTAAGTCATGGAAATTGGATAAATGAAAAAAAAAAGTAGAAAAAATTATGTGGTTCTTGTAAGATGTAACTTTAAACGAAGATAGAATGCAAAAAAGTTTGAATAAATTACAAAATTAAGATAAAATGTTTACTTGATCAGCCAACTACAAATCATTGGTAAGGTTATTAAATAGCGGAAGTCAGCAATTTTCTCCCGCGATAGTAGCGTATCCTCAATTATTAGGTAATTTAATCATTCAAATACGTCTTCTTTCATATCTCCTCATTCAATGAATTGAAACGCTTTGTTTCAATTTTTGATGTCCTATTCAATCTACTGATTCTGATGTATCATTCATTTCCGTCTTTGGTTTCTAGCTACTGCATGCACTGTTAGTTATCTGGTAACGTCACAACACAAAAATAACACCCATAAGAAGGATGCCAATACACTATGCCGCATGCCTTTGTATGAGTTAGAATTTGAAGTCTTATTAGAGACCATGCTAAAATTTCTTCAAATGAATTGCTTAAGTGCCTAAAAGATTTCATTATTGAGGAAGAAAATGCTCGCAATAACACTCATTTCTTGAGATATTGACATGAGTGTCAAGATTCGGGGTATAGTGAAGTATGACATCCATCAAAAGGTTTGCCTATGAGATAGATTAAAATGCAACTGAGCAAATAAATGATCCATGTAGCATCGAACTTCAAACTTGAAATGCGAAACAAAAATTACATTAAAATGAATCCAATTTTCCTATCCTAAATCCAAACAGTTCATTGTTAAAATACGTGAATTTGTATAAGAAAGGAAATATCAGTTTAGTGTTGTGGTTTCAAACTTGAACAAACGCAAGTTTTCTTATTAAAGATACTATTGATGATGGGCACTTAAAATATTCAAAGCTATAATCCCAAACTTAACAACAAATGTATAGATATGGGTAAACCTTCATAATCATATAGTTAATTTGAAACACAAATACGCAATACATACATACAATATGGAATTGGTTTCCTGATATAGTGTAGAGATACTTACATTTGTTCCGCTTGAAAAATGTTTTATAGTTTGTACTCTTATGAAAGGCTACCTTAAAATGACAACCTGTAACAATAACATGGTTTAACTCATGAACACAATGGAAGGAATTGGAGATTAATTGATGATTTTGCTTTCAACTATAAAATTTTAAAAAATAAACTTTAGACTTACTACATGACTTTTAGAAATCTATAAAATTTTTTACCGAAAACAAGCTTTGCCAAGTGGAAACTCATTACTTGAATTTCAATCCAAATCACATGAAGTGCGAACAAAACAATTTCCGAAAAAGGAGGAAGGAACGACACATTGGTTACTATCGGACATAACATTGAACAAAACACATTACTCTGAACTATTTAAGTTAGCTTCTCATTCAAGAATTTCATCAAAGGAAATCAAAGGTAAAAACTAATTAAAAATTACTATAAAAGCCTTAATTAACTATGTCTTACGAAATTAAAATAAGAAACTTAACCATATACCTTTGGAATTTTAAATTTAAAAGAGAAACACCTAACAAGAGGAGTGAATCAAAGCCAAAAGAGGGGAGCTTTGAGTTGCTGTTTAATCTTGATTGCAGAAGTGAATCAAATCTAAAACCTAGAATGCAGAAATCATTTTCATTACAGCCAGTTCTACATCGAAATCCCATCTCTATATTTGTCATCAAAGCATTCATTGGATTGAGTTAATGGCGAGAGAAAGGAGTGAGTTATGTTTTTAGACGCGCACTACAAATTTAAATTGATTATATTAACTCTATAATCAGTGAGAATGAAATGGGAGTTATTTAAAAATAGATTGATCTTTATCTCTCCAAAGTGTAGATGACCGTTCATTTTGGTTATGAAATAAACCATTCGATGTGAACCGTCTTTTATGGATCCAAACTGTAGATCACTGTTCATAATCACAACACATATTAGCTGATCGATCAAGACCATCCTATATATATCTGAACTATAGATGACCATTGGTGAAAATACCGTTGTCCCTTATAATATAGATTTTAATATATTATTCTTATAGTGTATATGTCAATAATTATCTCATAGTGTGCTTATGTTTTTCAGACACCGCAAAAACAGACGCTTTTAAGAAGCTTACATGTTGTCTTTATTGCTCCCGTTAAGGCGTTGTGTATTTTCTTTTGCTTTTACATATTTAAATTTAAATCTCTACTTTTTCATCTTCATTGAGTGTATTTGAATATATACTAAAGAATGATTTAGGAATTTTAAATTCTTGTCCTTTATTTACCTTTAAGACGGTCTAAAGCCTTGCCAATCTTCTTCAACACAATCTTCATGACATAACACCCTGACCTTATTAGAACAAACTCATTTGCTTATTTATCTGTTTTCTCCAACTTCTTCCTATGTTCATCGATTTCAGACCTAGAATTTTTCCTAACCTCCATTCGAGCAGCCTTCCCCAACTAGTCCACTCCAAAGGCTGAGACACTGCTCACTTTGAATGAAAGTTTCAAATTAAAAAACCCTGGAGTGATATCTTAAAATTGTTCTTCAATTAGTAGACAATTTCGAACCATTTCGTCAACTCAAATTGGATATCCTATTTAATTAAGCTACATTAGTACTTCCATTCAACAAAATAGTATTTTATATAGGTGCCTCTTCTGCCATACGGTAAATGAGTCAGAGTAGATGTTATGCATCATTTTACTGTCTTTTTGTAAATCATACCAAAGTAATCGATCTTCTGATCATGTAGATATAGCCAAGAAGTTTATAACCTCAAAATCTGCTTATGAATGATACATTGGTATTTCTTATTATTTTAAAAAATTTATACGGAGATAATCATTCGGTAACAACTTCTTATGAATATATACTAAAGATCCACTGAGAGATCTTAAATTCTTGTGCTTAATTTACCTTAAGGACGGCTATAGCTAAGAAGTCTAGAACTTCAAAATCTACTTATGAATGATGCATTTCTTTCCATTTTAAAAATATTACTATGAAGGATACATTTTAAAAACATTATACGTAAATAATCATCCAATAACAACTTCTAATGAATATATACTAAAGATCGATTGATAAATTCTTCTACTTTATTTACCAATGGGATGGCCTGGAGCCTAATCCCTTCTTCTTCTCTAAGTGCTAATGTAGCTTATATAGCATATTCAATTTCATTGATAGTATGTATATCATAATTCCTCTGGGTATAGTTATATATATTGATTGCGTATAAATATATAGTTCTTTTAGTTTTATAAATTTGGTTTACTGCAACTTATCTTGAATATATTGTTGAATTATCTATTGTGAATACTGTAAGTTAATAGTTGTTGTAATAGTGTTAGTGGTTGTAATAGTCTATGTATTCAAAAGTCTCTGTAGTTTTTGACTTTATTTTTCTTCACAATCCTGACAACACGTTAGTTATAAGAAGACTGTGTTCTTCTCTAGCTTTTCATCTTCTGTAACTATGATAAATACCTTCTCTTGGAGGTGAATAAATCTAACCATCATTATTGTTGATGAACCTTAATCTCTTGACATGGTATCTGAGCTCCATGGTGAGTTGAGTGCTTCACAGTGAGTGCTTCGTTAGTTCTACCAATCATTCTTCCGCTTGCTTAAGGTTCTTGATTTTATTTGTTCTTATCAGTTTTTTGAAAACAAGTAAGTTCTACCACTGATTTTTTCTGGTAGATTTTGTATGTTAAGTTTATGTTACCCATATTTTGAATCCTACTTAATCTTACTCATCCGTTTATTCTTAGATTCCTTTTAAACCGTTTCTTATTTTTTGTTTTTGAATCTTCTTACTTCTGCAAAGTTCTTGTTTGAGAAGTCTCCAACTGCTACATCTTAGCATGTGTGCTTCTTTTGGATCAAAGAGAACATTAATATTTTTACTAGCTTTTTTACGTTCCTCACAAACAACTGACAGACCTTGTTTTTCTCATCTACCTGATATTTCTTCTTTAGCTAATTGAGCTTAACCTTAGCTAATTTTTTCTTTCCTTTTTTTGATCTTAGCTAATTAATTACGCTTGTTAGCCTTATTAATTAATTACCTTGTTGGATTTTTCGGACTAACTTCTCTGTGTAACAAAGAGAACTTAGTGTGAAGTATTACTTTATTTAGTTTTTTTCTCCTACATGTGGACGAAATTTTGTGTCCAGTTTTTCTGAACCCACTAATCGGATTTGGCCGATTTATGCTTGCAAACAGTGGCGGAGCCAGACTTTAAAAATGAGGGGACAAAATATGTTTTTATCAAACATGTGGGCTAAATATGAAAATTATGTGGACTAAACTCAAAATATATGATAAACATAAGGGTTTTTCTATGATTTTATGATTTTAGGGGGGGCTAGAGCCAGGATTAGTCAACCCTTGGCTCCGCCTCTGATTGCAAACAATTTACTAATTTATTTATTTTTTGAACTTATTTCGCAAAGTGTTTCAACCTTAATGCTACAACCATTTTAAATTTTATTTTGATCGTGATGATGTCTGCCGCTAGACATTGTGTTCATTGGGGAAGCCATTCACATTTCGTGAAGAAATGTTTCAAGAAAATTGGATATCCCGATTGGTGGGACACCTAACGAATTCAAATGAAGATTGATCAAAAATGAGCATATTTAAGTACTTCTAAGGTGATGACAACAAATGATATTTCATCTGTTGTTGTTTCTCATTCTTTGGTGAACCCAAACTTCTTCCAGCAATCAAGTAAGGTTGATGTCGCTTTACTTGCTACTAATTCGGGAAAAGATCATGGCTGGATTCTTGATTCCGGTGCTACGGGCCACATGACGTTCGATGCCTCTATTTTGAAAGACCGTGCCTACCTGCTTATACAACTATTTCCAATGCCAACGGTGTCCCATATCCGGTTACCGGAGCCGGAAGAGTTGATTTAACATCTTATTTGTCCTTAGAACATACATTATTGGTTCAATCTCTTTCAAATAATCTCTTGTCGGCAGCACAAGTAACTGCACAATTAAATTGTTTAGTATTAATCTATCCCACTTTTTGTCTTCTTCGGAATCTCGGAAACGGGGAGATAATTGGGCGAGGTACTAAGAGAGAGGGGTTATACTACATCGATGACGTTTGTGAGGGGCGGTCTTTATCAGTTAAAAGTTCTTCTCGTGCATCTGAAAATCAAATATTATTGTGGCATCGTAGGTTAGGACATGCTTCCTTTGGATATTTGGAGCACTTGTTTCCTGATTTATTTAAGTCTTGCAAACCTTCATACTTTAAATGTGATACTTGCATTCTTGCTAAAAGTCACCATAGTACGTACCCAGATAGTTTCAATAAAAGATATGTCACATTTGATTTGGTTCATTCCGATGTCTGGGGACCCTCTCGTATTAGTAGTACTTCTGGATTTCGGTGATTTGTTATCTTCATCGATGATTGTACCCGTATGACATGGCTTTATTTGATAAAGAACAAAAGTGATGTAGCTGAACGTTTTCGTGCATTTCATAAAATGATTCAGACACAATTTTCGGCTTATTTAAAGGTTATTCGTTCCGATAATGGTGGTGAGTATGTTAATGAATTATTACAAGGATATTTTCAAGAACATGGAATTATTCCTGAAACTAGTTGTCCGTCTACGCCACAACAAAATGGTATGACGGAAAGGAAAAATCGTCAGTTACTTGATGAAAAAGCAGGGGTATAACAACCACACCTAATAATTCATTCGGAAATTTGTATAGACTAACTCCAATATTATTCCGAGAGCACCAGCTTATAAAGAAAGCTCAACCAAGAAAGATATCAAAGAGTTATATTTCTTTTTCTCAATCGAATCAACAAATCAACAGATAGAAATCTATAAGCCCGATTGATGTGAGAAATACTTGAACGGTACCAAAGACCAATGCCCAAGTGTCAATCAATTTATATCCAACAAACAAAGGTCGAATTTACCAATTGATTGAACTACATACGCACAACCTGTGAAATTTCAATTATATAAACAAATATAATGCAAAAAAAGAAATAACACAGACACCATAAATTTTATTAATGAGGAAACCGCAAATATAGAAAAACCCCGGGACCTAGTCCAGATTTGAACACCACACTGTATTAAGCCGCTACAGACGCCTACTACAAGTTAACTTCGGAATGGAATGTAGTTGAGCCCTAACCAAGTCTCACACCGATTAAGGTACAGTCGCGTTCCTTACGCATCTAAAACCACGCCGGGTTCTGTGCAGTTGATTCCCTTAGCTGATCTCACCCAAAACTAAGAGTTTGTACGACCCAAAGTCGAAGACTTCTAAACAAATCTGTCTCCCTACAGATAAGTCTATTTTGATAGATAAATCTATCTCCCACAGAAGTACCCATGGAGTTTTTGTTCCGTATTTTGATAAATCAAGGTGAACAGGAACCAATTGATAATCCGATCTTATACTCCCGAAGAGCATCCTAGAAATATCAATCACCTCACAATAACTTAACTATATAGTACTAGAAGAAGTTATTGTGGAATCACAAAGAATGAGACAAAGAGCTTTGTGATTACTTTTTATATCTTACCTATCGGAGATAAATCTCGAGCAAATCTTAGAGAAGATATTATTCAATACGATAGAACAAGTAAGAACAGAATACGTAACTGCAGAGAAAATAGTTGGATCTAGCTTCACAAATCCCAAATGAAGTCTTCAAGTCGTTAACATATAATGGTTTTGGAAAAACCTAGGTTAAAGGAGAATTGACTCTAGTCACAACTAGGACACAGGAAAGTGCAGGGATTAGGTTTTCCAGTTGTTAGAGTTCTCCCTTATATAGTCTTTCAAATCAGGGTTTGCTTTCAATCAAAGCTAAGATAGCTTAGTAACAAAGCATTCAATATTCACCGTTAGATGAAATCCTGATTTAAGATTCAAGCTAAGTTTGCTTAAAACCAAAGCAATATCTCTCCACCGTTAGATGGTCTTAGATTGTTACACACAAATGAAATATACCTTCATTTAGATATGGGTAACCGTACCTAAACGTGTATATTGAGTTGGCTCAATAACAGTTAACCGAAGTTATCCATATGAACACTTTTGTCTTAACCACATTCATCTAACACTTCTAGATCAACTATGATGATCAATCAATTATGAAAGATAATCAAATGAATCTAATTGTGTTTCATATAGAGTTGTTCAATTGTTCACTATCTCATAAAAATATATATGAACAAATTGAAACAAAATCGGATTGATTCGTAATTGTACAAAGTAGTTATACAAGAATCAATTCATGAACATTAAGCCACGGTTTACAAAGATTGCATTCCTTAATTCATAAATGTATTTGTTCATGAGTATGAAAAACATACTTAGCCGGATTTAGAACTTACCCACTAAGTTTGCAAATAGGTACGCAAACTATAGCATCCAGATTTTGGTCTTGTCCAGCCGTTTGCAAATAGGTATACAAACATCCATCTAAGACCTAACTCAGGTAGAACCGTTCGTATACTAGGTATGCAAACAAGGTTCCCGGACTTTAACAGTAAAAACTGTTCGCATACTAGGTATGCAAAAAAGGTTCCCGGACTTGAATCATACCAAAACAGTTTGCATACTAGGTACGCATACTGTGTTGTATCCAGACAAAGGTATTTGTTCTAAACTCCCATTTCAATCATTGAAACATCCTTAGAAGACGACAATAGCTGTCTCACACAAACTGTTAGCTTCAAGTAATTTTCAAGTGATCGAATGATCAATACGAAACATTCCAAGTCGATATCAAATGATTGTCTCACACAAATCATGTAAGATGTTTCAAGGAAATTTCCACATGATCATCTTTTGACTTAATATTTAGTTTCCAGCAAATAAATTGTTTCCAACTAAACTCGTAAAGAATATTATGAACTTAGCTAAAGCAAAATGCTTCAAACACGTATTTAGATAAATATATAAGTGAGATAAACCCGGCTCGAAATATCAAAAGTGTATAATATAAAAGTTGTTAGAGCACTGCTCGGTCGAACTCGCATGCGTTGCTATCTCAAGCATGTTTGTCAATGTTAGTGATCAAAACTATAAGTCTTGATTTCTAGCCTATTTATAGATGTCTCGGACTAGGACATAGATTGTGTAGTTCAGCATTAGACTTCACGGCGTTCATCATTTGAAGACGAAGAACTACTAAGGGGAGCTTGTGGAACTTCATCAATAAAAGGTATGTGGAGACTGAAACTCATCTATCACTTGGAAAGTCTATTTCTACTCTATCTCCTATATTGAGACATAAGTCGTGTTACGATATAGTTTTCTATTATACACATTTGAGATTTCGAGCTGAGTTTATCTCGCTTACATATTTCTCGAAATATGTGTTGGCAAGCTTTCGCTTCGACCTAGTTCATCTTATATTCTTGACGAATGTCAGAATATGACCATGTGAAAATTGCCGAGTAACATCTTACATAGTTTGTGTGATATAATCATTTGGTGTAGACTTGGAATGTTTCGTTATGATTATTTCAATATCTTGAAAATTGCTTTGATGCTAATAGTGAGTGAAAACGGCTATTGTCATCCTCTAAGAAAGTTTCAATGATTGAAATAAAGAGTTTAGAATAAAGTAACCATGTTTGGATATAAACATAGTGTGTTCTCAAATTTGTGTGTAAGTCCAAAACCAGGAACCTGAAGTATGCGTACCCGTACGCATACCGTCGGTTGTTGGATGACTGGGCAAGTATGCATACCCGTACGCATACTGGCAGAAGTCTCACATTCGTGAATTTCTGCTGGAGTTTGGAAGTGCGAATTAGTATGCGCACCCGTACGCGTACTGGCGTAACCAAACTCAGTCCGTCTACTTAAGTATGCATACCCATTTGCATACTTGAGTTGGTTACTTTCTAAAATCGGTTGTACATGAACTTAAACATTTATAAAATAAGGAATGCAATCTTTGCAAACCTTGGCTATAATGTTCATGAATTGATTCGAGTGAATCAAACCGATTTTTCTTCGATTGTGTTCTTGTATACTACTATGAGAATATAACAACTGAACGACTCTTTAAGTAGCTTCATTTGAGTCATTTGAACTAGTTATGGTTAAGATGAATAAGGTTGATATGAGAGTAATCATATGGCTAACTTCGGTTAACTATTGTTGAGCCAACATGGTGTACACGATTGGGTACGGTTACATAAACCTAAATGAGGGTACATTTCATTTGTGTGTAACAATCTAAGTTCGATCTAAGGGTTGAAAGATATTAGCTTGGTTGAATCAGGTTTTTCATCTAACGGTGAATATTGAATGCTTTGTTACCAAGGTAACTTGGATTGCAAACCCTGATTTGAAAACTATATAAAGAAGAACTTTAGCAACTGGGAAACCTAGTCACCACACCTCCTGTGTGTTACTAGTTGCATCAACTAGAGTCTATTCTCCTTTAACCTTAAGTTTCTATCGAGACCCTGTAGGTTAACGACTTCAAAGACTTCATTGGGATTATGAAGCCAGACCCAACTATTTTCTTTATAGTTGAGTGTTCTGATCTTGCCCGATTCTATCGTTTGAGTACTATCTTCTCTAAGATTTGCTCAAGATTTAATCTCCGATAGGCAAGATAAAAAGTAATCACAAACACCTTCGTCTCATCGTTTGTGATTCCACAATATCTAGTTTCGCCATCATACGATTTAGATTATTGTGAGGTGATTGATAATACTAGGCTGTTCTTCGGGAATATAAGTCTAGGTTAGCGATTGGTTCCTGTTCACCTTGATTTATCAAAAGACGGAACAAAAACTCTTGGGTATTTCTGTGGGAGACAGATTTATTCATTCAATAGACTTTTCTTTGTGAGACAGATTTGTTTATCAAGTCTTCGACTTTGGGTCGTAGCAACTCTTAGTTGTAGGTGAGATCAGCTAAGGGAATCAAGTGTGTAGCATCTTTCTGGGATCAGAGACGTAAGGAACGCAACTGTACCTTGAATCAGTGTAAGATTGATCAGGATTCAACTACAGTCCAGTCCGAAGTTCATTGGTAGTAGGTTAGTGTCTGTAGCGGATAAATACAGTGTGGTGTTCAAACTGGACTAGGTCCCGGGGGTTTTCTGCATTTGCGGTTTTCCTCGTTAACAAAATTATGGTGTCTGTGTTATTTCATTTCCGCATTATATTTTGTTATATAATTGAAATATCACAGGTTGTGCGTTGTATCGATCAATTAGGAAATCCAACCTTTGGTTGTTGATTGAAATTGATTGATCCTTGAACATTGGTCTTTGGTACCGTTCAAGTTACTTCTCTTATATTCAATCGGGTTCGCAAATTTCTATTTGCTGACTGCAGATTGAATTGAGTGATAGAGATATAAACTCTTGGATATACTTTTCTCTAGATTGAGCCTGACTGTCTAGTTGATTCTCTAGATAGTATATTGGAGTAAGTGCTCTCAGATTGCCAAACGAATTGTTGGGTGTGGTTGTTGTACCCCCGCATTTTCAAAAGTCTATATAACTATATGACTTAGTCTCAATAGGAGATAGAATAGAATAAACTTATGAGTGATAGATAAGTTTTAGTCTCCACATACCTTTTGTTGATGAAGTTCCTCCAAGCTCTCCTCACTAGATCTTCGTCTTCAATCGATGAATGTCGTGAAATGCCATGAAGTCTAAAGCTCAACTACACATTCTATCCTAATCCGAGACATAGCTATAAGTAGATTAAGAAATCAAGACTATAGTTTTTATCAACTAAACTTGACAAACAAGCTTGAGATAGTGACGCTTCCTAGTTCGACCGAGCAGTGCTCTAACACTTGAAATCATGAGGTCATGTCTTATTAGATCAAATATGAAGCCCCAATTATGGGAAGAAGCTATTACCATTGCGGTATATCTTCTCGATCGGGTACCAACTAGTGTTTAAAATTTTAAACTCCTTCGGATAAATTGGATTTGTTTGTGACAATACCTTCTCATCTTAAACTTCCTCCACGGGTATTCGGTTGTGTTGTTTTTGTACATCTACGTATAATGCTAGATCCATGTTCTATCAAGTATGTGTTTGTTGGTTATCATCTATACCATAAAGGTTACAGTTGTTATCATCCTCAAATCCATAAATTTTATGTTACTATGGATGTCACGTTTTCTGAGCACGAAATGTTTTACTCCACAAATGTATCTAATTCTCCTCTTCATGGAGATATTGTTACTGAAAATTTGAATTGGATGGATTTATTTCCAACTGTTAGAGCAAAGCTCGGTTGAACTCACCAAGCGTTGGAATGTCAAGTTTGGTTGTCATATTTTAGTGTGTCAAAACTCATCTAAAGTCGCTTGATTATATACTAGAGTAAACTTCGTTTAGGTTAGACTAGAAAGTCTAGGAATGTTGAGACATAAAAGTATTACTCTGAAGACCTGAAGAATGTGAAGAAGTAAACGAACTACAACGACGACGTCATTCTTCCACTTGAGGTTAGTAATATTAACTTGGATTGTTTCATTCCTAACGTATCTTTCAAGTCGTGCTATATTGAAAACATAACTGCGAAGCTGTATATACTATACATATTGTATAATACTCTAGTGATGTGACATGGTCATAATTGTATGATCATAGTATTAGGGAATTAGACTACGAAGTATAACGCTTTCTTTTGAACTTCGTAGATATGACATCAACATAATCTTGTATATACTGTTCTGATTATGTGAATGGGTTATGGTGAAGATTTCATCCTAGGAAACAATGTTTTAAATTTGTTTAAAGGAAGTACATTCATAACCTTATTTCGTGAATCGAAAGGGAAATCATTAGGCTTATTGGTTCGGCTATTCATTGCAAATCTTTGGATGACCAATATGTGTGAGATGGTAGGACCGATCTTAACCTTGGTTATGTATCTTGGTATAACTAATCACAGTGCCTGACTTATGATTTGGTATGACTGGTTTTTATTAATTGGTTTAACCGATCCTAAGTAATCACCATGTGATGGTATGACCGATCCTTGTAATTGGTGTAACCAATCCTAGTAATTGGTGTGACCGATCACAAGTGTTGTGTAATCGATCCTTGTAATTGGTAACCGGTCCTGGTAACTGGTGTGACCGATCATAAGCAATACCATGGGAATATGGAACTGATCTTTGTAACTGGTGTAACCGATTCTAGTGACTGGTGTGACCGATCACAAGTATTTCCATAATAAGGTATAACCGATCCTTGTGATTGGTAGAACCGATTGAACCTATGTATGTGATTTGGTGTTTGATCAATCACATAGTTATCTTGGAATACAGGTCAACCAATTCTAAACTTGTTTGGAAGTATGGTATAACCGATTTCAAGAATGTAAATCCATGTGAATATGAATAAGGATTTATAGTGAAAAATGTCGACATACTTTGAACACGTACAGTAACTCTTATCATTTATTGTTCAAAGATATTCCTTAGTAGTCAAGGAGATCCTGTGCCGAGATAAATTAAGAATCTTATAATTAAGGTTTTTGGTTTTATATGCTTTAATTACCAGCAATTAAATGCATATCTCTAGAGAATAAAAATTAGTAATATTCATTTACTAATTGGAGATTTTCTATTGAGAGATTTTAGAAATATTGGACAAGCATTTATTGGAATTAGGAAAACCGGATTTTGACATTCAATGCATATCTTGAGAATATTTTCGGTTTTGGAAATTCTTTGATGTCCAAACATCCTTGGTCTATAAATACCTAAGTTTGCATTTCTAGAAAACCATCCTAAGAGCCAGGCAAACTTCATTTCTTGTTGTTTCTGGTGGTCCGTCTATTCGGAGAGGAAAGTATCCTAATTAGGTGAAATATCTTACGACCGCTCGTTTAATGACTTCTATGGGATCAAGAAGCTATACGAGTACCGTTGGTGGGAAACTAGATAATTGCAGTGAGTAGTCGAAATCGTTCCTCGGTGCTACTCGGTTGGGGAGCTTGGAGCGAGGAGCAATAACTTCGGACTTGGAAATCGCCATAGCTCGGTCTAATACTCGGAATCTATTTATTAATAATTTATATAGTGTTGCCCACAAGTCATGATTTGTACTTAAATTTTAACACTATTATGTAATTAAGTGTGTAATATTGTCATATTGAACGTATTTATCATGTATTTAGAGGTTTTTCTGTTTTATAACTCTCATCTAAGGGTTATGGAAATTTTCTTTTCTGATTTTAGTGCATGCAAGGAAAACTCGGAAAAACCGTTAACTCGTTTAGCTCAAAAATTGGTCCAAATCGGCCGCCTTAGTCGCTAAAAATCGAAAAGGCATTGGAATCGGAAATCGCCTCGTTCATATAGCCTGTAGCGATTACTCGGCGAGTAATCGTCTTTGGAGAGCGATTTTGACTACACTAAGTGTTATTAGTTTTCAATTGATTTGATTGACTAACGGTTGTTGAAACTTTTATTGCACTTAGTTTGTTTATTCTTTAGAATCTTTTCTTCTGATATAAGATTCACTCAAACTAGATCGAAGTATCGACGGGATCTTTAGAAATGTTGTTAGATCTAAAGAAATCTTGTGATAATCCATTGTTAACAGACTCTGTTCTGTGTGTGATTGATCACAAGAGATTCAAGTGGTGTTGTGCAGGTTTAATTGAAGATTAAATAAGATTTGAAGAAGAATAAGATTTCTCATTGGTTTTCGTATCTTATTGTGTGTGCACAAACCTTGATCGGCTGGGATCAAACTAGAATCGGACTTATTCGATTGATTAGTTGCGTGAGATCGGCATCGCTTTATAGTTTCTCTTTGAGATCTATACTGATTGATTGTGAATATAAGCTTGACTACTTTGGTAGTTATTGGATAGATTTATCTAACCAGGAAAAGGAGTTTATTAGATTAAATGGAAGAGCCTCTGAGTATAACTCAAGATATCTTTATCTTAAAGAATCAATAGAGTTGTTACCAAACGGATTCGTTGTTCCTTTGCTGTTTGGAATATGATCAAAAGGAATTGTACCAGTGCGTGACTCATCGAAGTCGGAAGTGCAGGGATAATTAGGAAACTAAGTGAACTAAGGGTAGTTGCTTGGTCTCAACCATACGAAGTTGGTGTAGATTTTTTATAGTGGATTAATTCTGAGAGTATTCAATTCTGGACTAGGTCCCGGGTTTTTTTTGCATTTGTAGTTTCCCCGTTAACAAAATCTTGCTGTGCCATTTACTTTATATTTCCGCATTATAATTTGTTTTATTATAATTAAAGTAAATTGCGCTTTACGTTAACTCCGATATACTTGATAGTGATCCTATAGAGTTTGGTTAAGTCCGAACCTATTATCAAGTATCACACTTTGATTGTCGTATTGTCTCGATTTCGTATCCATAGACAATCAAACAAAGTGTGAATACCCAAGTTGTTGTATTGTCTCGACTTTGTCTATAGACGATCACACTTGCTAAGAGGACTTATAGGTTGAAACAAAAAGATTGTGGTGTATTTGGGTACCATCGTATTTTCACCAACTAATAGTGAAATAAATTTGACTACAAATGAAACAAGTTTGAGTACATCTCTTGCTGACAGTGGCTTAAGAGTTGCTGATATACAAGTCATGGAACATATTCAAGGGGTCGATAATCCTGATACTGAAGAAGTGGACGCTCTTATTATTGAAGGATCTCCTCTCTCTACATCGACAATACCTATAACCAGTTATCCTTCCGCTGATAATATTGGGGTAAACATAAATCCTTTGATTAATATTAACAATATTTGTGAATCAATTGCGGATGACAGGTATCAATTGCCACAACGAAGCAATCGTGGGGTACCACCGGATCGTTTTTCACCAGAAGCAATAAAAAAGGTAAAATATCATATTGTGATTTATATGTCTACTCATAGATTATCATAAGCTGGTAAAGCATTTGTCAGTCAGATGGAGGATGTTACTATTCCCAAAAACGTACAAGAAACATTATCAGATCCGACATGGGCTGGTCCTATGGAAGATGAGATGTTAGCACATAAAAAAAATGGTACATGGGATATAGTTTCACTACCAGAAGGGAAGAAACTAGTTGGTTATAGGTGGGTCTATGCTATCAAGCATAATCCAGATGGCTCGATTGAAAGGTACAAAGCAAGACTTGTGGCTAAAGGATTTACCCAGACTTATGGTATTGATTATCAAGAGACGTTTGCTCATGTTGCAAAAATCAATATTATTCGGGTATCGTTGTCTTTGACAGCAAATTTAGGTTGGCCTCTACAACAGTTTGATGTAAAAAATGCCTTTTTACATGGTGATTTACAAGAAG
This sequence comes from Papaver atlanticum, assembly GCA_023531105.1. Classification (NCBI taxonomy): domain Eukaryota; kingdom Viridiplantae; phylum Streptophyta; class Magnoliopsida; order Ranunculales; family Papaveraceae; genus Papaver; species Papaver atlanticum. The sequence goes on from JAJJMB010012161.1 coordinate 600,460, forward strand.
AAGTGTACATGTCACTACCTCCAGGTATAATGCTCCAAATGATGCAAACGTTGTTTGTAAGCTAAATAAGGCCTTATATGGTTTGAAGCAGTCTCCCACAGCTTGGTTTGGTAGATTTCGCCTGACACTAAAGAAATTTGGGTATACACAGAGTAATGATGATCATACTTTGTCCCTAAAAAGGGTAGATGACAAGATAACCGCGCTTATTATCTATGTAGATGATATGGTGGTAACAGGAAATGATCCTGAAGAGATGAATAATCCAAAGAGTGATTTGTATTCTGAGTTTGATATGAAGGATTTGGGTGGACTTAAATACTTCTTGGGTATTGAAGTTATACGATCTGAAAAGTGCAATTTTCTTGTCTCACCGAAATATGTAACTGATTTGTTGAAAGAAACCAGGATGCTTGGGTGTGAGCCAATTGGGTCTCCTATGGAACAGAATCATGGTCTTAAAGAATGTTCTGATCAAATACCAACTGACAAGGGACAATACCAGAGGTTAGTTGGTCGCTTAATTTATTTTTCCCATACTAGGCCAGATTGCCTATGATGTAAGTGTTGTGAGCAGATTTATGCATAATCCGGGTCAACAACACATGGATGCAGTCATCAGGATACTAAGATATTTGAAGTCTGCACCAGGCAGAGGTTTGATGTTTTCAAAACATGGACATCTTGATGTATCGGGTTACACTGACTCATACTGTGATATGAGAAGATCGACATCTGGGTATGTGACCTTCGTAGGAGGTAATTTAGTAACTTGGAAGTCTAAGTGTTAGAGCACTGCTCGGTCGAACTCGCAAGCGTTGCTATCTAAAGCTTGTTTGTCAAGTTTAGTTACCAAAACTATAAGTCTTGATTTCTAGTCTACTTATAGCTAAGTCTCAGACTAGGATAGTAAGTGTAGTTGAGCTCTAGACTCCACGGCGTTCATCATGCAAAGACGAAGAACTACTCAAGGAACTTGTGGAACTTCATCGACAAAAAGGTATGTGGATACTTGAACTTATATATCACTCAAAATTCTATCTATTCTATCTCCTATCTTGAGACAAATGTCGTATTGCTATATAGACTTCGATTATACACATTTGCTATTTCGAGCCGAGTTTATCTCGCTTATCTATTTCTCGAAATATGTGTTGGTAAGCTATCACTTTGGCCAAGTTCATCTTTACTCGTGATGAAAGTCATGTTGAATATTTCAATAACTTGAAAATCGCTTTGATGAAAAATAGTTTGTGAATAACAACTATATAACATCCTCTAAGAAAGTTTCAATGATTGAAATGAGAGTGTAGAGAATGTAACAATCTTTGGATATAAACATAGTGTGTTTTCACATTTGTGTAAAATTCCAAAACCGGAAACCCAAAGTATGCATACCCGTACGCGTACTGGCGGTTGTTGGAAATCCGGGTAAGTATACGTACCCGTACGCATACTGGCGGAAAGTTCACGTCCGTGAATTTCTGCTGGAGTTTGGAAGTGAAAAAACAACTCATCCGGTTACTTAAGTATGCGTACCTGTTCGCATACTTAGGTAGGTTACTTTCTAAAATCGGTTTTTTCATGAACTAAAACATTTATAAAATAAGGAATGCAATCTTTGCAAACCGTGGATATAATGTTCATGAATTGATTCGAGTGAATCAAAATCGATTTTTCTTCAATTGTGTCTTGTATACTTCTATGAGATCTAAGAAAATGAACAACTCTCTAACTAGTTCATTTGAGTCACTTGAACTAGTAATGTTGAAGATGAATAAGGTTGATATGAAAGTGCTCATATGGCTAACTATTGGTTAACTATTGTTGAACCAACTAAGTGTACAAGTTTAGGTACGGTTACCCAAACCTAAATGAGCGTGCATTTCATTTGTGTATAACAAGCTAAGTTCGATCTAACGGTTGAAAGATATTTTCTTGAATCTAATCAGGTTTTCATCTAACGGTGAATATTGAATGCTTTGTTACAAAGGTAACTTAGATCGCAAACCATGATTTGGAGACTATATAAAGGAGAACTCTAGCAACTGGGAAACCTAATCCCCACACCTCCTGTGTGATACTAGTTTCATAAACTAGAGTCGATTCTCCTTTAATCTTAGGTTTCTATCGGGACCCTATAGGTTAACGACTTAAAGACTTCATTGGGATTGTGAAACCAGACCAAACTATTTTCTCTGTAGTTGCGTGATATTATCTTGCTGTTTCTATCGTTATTGAGTGAAATCGTAAAATTTTCTTGAGATTTATATCTCCGATAGGCGAGATAGAAAAGTAGTCACAAACATCTTCGTCTCATCGTTTGTGATTCCACAATATCTTGTTTCGCTAGTCGATTAAGATTATTGTGAGGTGATCGATAATTCTAGACTGTTCTTCGGGAATATAAGTCCGGGTTAGCGATTGGTTCCTGTTCACCTTTATTTATCAAAATACGGAACAAAACTCGTAGGTATTTCTGTGGGAGACAGATTTATTTATTCCTGTAGACTTTTCTGTGTAAGACAGATTTGTTTATTAAAGTCTTCGACTTTGGGTCGTAACAACTATTAGTTGTGGGTGAGATCAGCTAAGGGAATCAAGTGCGTAGTATCCTGCTGGGATCAGAGACGTAAGGAGCGCAACTGTACACAGTCCATACCGAAGTTAGTTTGTAGTAGGCTAGTGTCTGTAGTGGCTTATTACAGTGTGGTGTTCAAATATGGACTAGGTCCCGGGATTTTTCTGCATTTGCAGTTTCCTCGTTAACAAAACTTCTGGTGTCTGTGTTATTTCTTTTCCGCATTATATTTTGTTATATAATTGAAATATCACAGGTTGTGCGTTGAATCGATCAATTGGTAAATCCAACCTTTGGTTGTTGATTGAAATTGATTGATCCTTGAGCATTGGTCTGTGGTACCGTTCAAGTAATTTATCTTATATTCAATCGGGCTCGCAAATTATTATTTGTTTGATTGCGAATTGAATTGAGAGATTGAGATATAACTCTTTGATATACTTTTATAAGATTGAGTCTAACTGTCTAGTTGATTCTCTTGTAAGTATATTGGAGTTAGTCCATAAAAATTGCTAAGTGAAATATTGGGTGAGGTTGTTAGACCCCGCTTTTTCAATTGGTATCAGAGCAGGAAAACACGTTTAAGACATCATAAGTCTGTGTTATTAGCGATCTGACTCTATGGACAAAAATTATATCTCCATAAACGTATCACCAGACTTCGATGGCTCAAACTACTTGTGGTGGAAAATCGATATGCGTCCTTTTTTCAAGCTCGTGATTTTCAAACATGGGTACGTATTGTTAATGGCTATGATCCTCCGGTTAATACAGAAGGCGATTTATCTATACCTAAGGATATTGGTAGATATAGTCCAGAAGAAATCCTTGCTGCAAAGCAAAATTCTGACGGCTTAAATGCTATCATACATGCCATTACCCCAGACCTTCAGCATCATGTGACTACTTGCACAAAGTCCAAAGAAGCCTAGGATATCTTAGAAACTGTATTTGAAAGGAATACCTCTGAAAAGGAAGCTAGGCTTCTAAACCTAAATTCTGAATTGGAAAACCTTCGTATGGAAGATGAAGAGTCATTTGATGAGTTTAATCACAAAGTGTCTGAAATTGTTAATGCATCTTTTGCATTGGATAAGACTATTCCTGAGAAGGACATTGTAATGAAAATTCTCAGATCACTGCCATCCAGATACGATTCTAAGAAGCATGCCATCGTTGAAGGAAATAATCTCGCAACTCTTTCCAGAAATACTCTGGTTGGGAAATTAATTATCTTTGATCATGAGCATACATCCAAATCCGAAAAGGATGTTGCTTTCAAAGCACAAAAGAACACTAAATTACTTGACAAAAGTAAAAGTGTTTGTATCTCTGATGATGATCTTTCTGAGGCTGATTCATCAGATGAAGATCTTGACAAGTCAATCTCCTTGATCACAAGACAGGTTAGAGATCTTCTTTTGAAGAGAAGTAAACGGTTCTCCAGAGAAAAACCCAGGTCATCAGTTAAACCTCATAACTGTGTTCCTCCTAAAAACAGGGATAGTGATGAAACTGATGATGAGGATATGCCTCAATGCTTTAAGTGTAAAGGTTTTGGCCATTTTGCAAATGAGTGTCCAAATCGTAAAAAATACACTGGGAACAAAGGTCTAGCTGCAACTCTTGATGAAATATCTGACAATTATGATTCTAATGAAGACGAAAAGTCAAGTGTTTCACTTCTGTGTGAAAATATTGATTTTGATAACTATAACAATACATACATCAATCTTGATATTCTTTCAGAAGATTTCTCAACCAATCTGGGGAAAAAATTGATCTACCTGTTTCTTTTGGAAACTCTTTTTCTGATCTTTCAGGTTCCACTATGTGTCTAGCCACATACACATCTCGGGCGTATGAATTTTCTTCCAGGTTGACATGTCCTTATTGTTCTCTCAGGGGACATGAGTTGTCAAAGTGTTTCAAGTTCAAACACAAAATGAGATATGTCAACAAACTTCAACGAAGAGCGAATCGATTAGCAAAAAAGCTAAAACTTGTGCAAGAATCGTCAGAGGTATGTAAACGCATCTCTTCTTCAAAGAAGTTAGTTTCCAAAGAAAAGACTGGATCATTAGAAAGAGATTTATGGTCTAAACGTTATGGGAAACATGGTTCTATGAATTCCATTCGAAAAGGATATGGTGGACAGATCATTGTTCACCCCAGCACAACTTAAATTGTGTTGGTTTGTGTATCTTGTCTCATGTGCCTGATCAAAAGAGACAAGATTTTGCACACCTCAGGCTTTAGGAAAAGAAAAGTCTTTAGATTGTTTTGTTTTTCTTTTTGTCTTTGCTCTGTGAGCATTGTAAAGTATGGAATTCATGTCGCTTTTCATATCTAATTGATATTGAAAAGTTTTCCCTGTTTAGTCAATAAAAGAGGGTTAAAACAGACAATTCTGCCTTTTTAGGGTATGATTTGTGCGTACGTGAATCCTTTGAGTGTATAAAGGTTCCGTAACCCTACATTCCTTTTTCCTTCTCTAAGAAACTCTTTTGTCATAAGTTTTGCTTGTAGAGCTTGTTCTGAAGAATTTCCTCTCACAAACCCATATTCTATGGAGACTCCAAGCATCATAACTTCTGATGGGAAAGATGTTAATATGATTTTCAATCCATCAATCATGAAGGAAAAAGACATTCCTCCTGTTTACCCTAACCTTAAAATAAAATGAGGAATGTGAGAAAACCAAGAGCTGTCCCTTCAAATCTTCAGAAATTTTCTGGTGTTCTTGAAGAATTGAAGGAATTAAGAAAGGAAATGCAGCAAATAAAGGGTTTTGTGTTTAAGACTCTTGAAATTCAGAAGGCCCTAGTTCGGCATCAGTCAAGAAGGTTTGTTGATATCAACTCCTTTCTTCATGAACCTTATGTCCCAATTGATGTTGACGACAAGGAGTTCGGGGACGATAAAGAATTTCTCAAAGGTCTTAATGTCTAGGAAACTTCTTATGAGAATTTATTATTATGTTTTAAGAAGGATAACCAGGGTTTGGAATAGCCATTATTGTGAGTACACATAGCTATTTCCAATGATTTTCATCTTGCAATGTTTTTAGATTTATTTATTTAAATTCTAAAGTTTATTTGGAAGATGATTTTGCAGTATTAATCTTTATGATTTCATATATTGCAATTTGTTATGGGATATGTATGTTTGCATCCGTGAACCTTAATTGTCCCATACGTGGACAAAAGTTAAGTCTTTCATATGTCAGTATGCAAGTATTGATAAAAGATTGAATGAGCTTTTGACAAACAAAAGTTAAGCCTATTATGTCATTATGCAAATATTGATGGAAGATAGGATGACCTTTTGTGTACAAAGATTAAAGTCTATTATATGTCATTGTGCAAATAGTGATGAAGAATAGAATGAATCTTTGTTTATTCCGCAGTATTGATCTTCCCTGATCCATATTTTTTATGTTAAATACTGTGTGGCTCCGTAAGTTCTCTTATGTGAGCATTTCCGATTAAATTAATGATGGGTTCTCTTGTGGCTAATTTAATTGAGATTTTTTGATACAAATTCATATTCTTATGTGATTTGTTAATGTCCAAAAAAATCCTTCTTTTCTTGTGAAAGTAAGGTCGCTCTTGTTGTTCTTTCGGAATGACATTTTATGGGGGAGAGTTCTTAATTGAACTTGTGCTTTATTGCCATATCTTTGTGGGGAGTGCGGCTGTGGAATATTATAGGGGTTATCTTGTATCTTTATAAACTCCTTGATGAATGCATTTAGTTTCGGCTATATGATTGCATCTAAAAAATTGATATGTGCTTTTCTTTTGGTCATGAAGTGTCCCTATGGAAATTTCATTAGGATCCCACTAATTTTCGTACCTTTGCCAATTTTATTGACAAAAAGGGGGAGAATTAATGTGTAGTTCACACTACAAATACATATGGTTTTTGGATCATTATGTAAGGGGGAGTGGTTTCCATGTGAGATGGAGTATTAACTAAGGGGGAGTGATACATATCACCATAGTATTGTTGTCGAAGTTGTGATACAATTGAACTTTGATGTTGTGTAATAATACTATGACACTGTATAACAATGATTGAGAGCACTTGTTTTCTCATTATTATGGCTACGGATCTTCAACAACGATGATGTTGAATTGAATACCTTTGGAATCATTGGAGTACTTGGAAGTGATGAAGATTTCGAGTAATGGCTAAAAACCAAGGAGATCAAGCATTTGGATGAGAAGCTACAAAGTTTATTTACTTTGTATTCCATATGTATTGATAGTTTTGTCACTAAAATTGACAAAGGGGGAGATTGTTAGAGCACTGCTCGGTCAAACTCGCAAGCATTGCTATCTCAAGATTATTTGTCAAGTTTAGTTTTCAAAACTATAAGTCTTGATTTCTAGTCTACTTATAGCTAAGTCTCGAACAAGGATAGTAAGTGTAGTTGAGTTCTAGATTCCACGACGTTCATCATGCAAAGAAGAAGAACTACTCAAGGAACTTGTAGAACTTCATCGACAAAAAGGTATGTGGAGACTTGAACTTATCTATCACTCAAAAGTCTATCTCCTATCTTGAGACAAAATTCGTATTACTATATAGACTTCGACTATACACATTTGTTATTTCGAGCCGAGTTTATCTCGCTTTTCTATTTCTCGAAATATGTGTTGGTAAGCTTTCGCTTTGGCCAAGTTAATCTTTACTCGTGACGAAAGTCATGTTGAATATTTCAATAACTTGAAAATCGCTCTGATGAAAAATAGTTTGTGAATAACAACTATATAACATCCTCTAAGAAAGTTTCAATGATCGAAATGAGAGTTTAGAACATGTAACCATCTTTGGATATAAACATAGTGTGTTTTCACATTTGTGTAAAAGTCAAAAACTGGGAACCCAAAGTATGCGTACCCATACGCGTACTGGCGGTTGTTGGAAATCCGGGTAAGTATACGTACCCGTACGCATACTGGCGGAAAGTTCACGTCCGTGAATTTCTGCTGGAGTTTGGAAGTGAAAAAAAAACTCATCCGGTTACTTAAGTAGGCGTACCTGTTCACATACTTAGGTAGGTTACTTTCTAAAATCGGTTTGTTCATGAACTAAAACATTTATAAAATAAGGAATGCAATCTTTGCAAACCGTGGCTATAATGTTCATGAATTGATTTGAGTGAATCAAAATCGATTTTGCTTCAATTGTGTCTTGTATACTTCTATGAGATCTAAGCAAATGAACAACTCTCTAACTAGTTCATTTGAGTCACTTGAACTAGTTTTGGTGAAGATGAATAAGGTTGATATGAAAGTGCTCATATGGCTAACCATTGGTTAACTATTGTTGAACCAACTAAGTGTACACGTTTAGGTATGGTTACCCAAACCTAAATGAACGTGCATTTCATTTGTGTATAACAAGCTAAGTTCGATCTAACGGTTGAAAGATATTAGCTTGAATCTGATCAGGTTTTTATCTAACGGTGAATATTGAATGCTTTGTTACCAAGGTAACTTAGATTGCAAACCCTGATTTGGAGACTATATAAAGGAGAACTCTAGAACCTGGGAAACCTAATCCCCACACCTCCTATGTGATACTAGTTGCATAAACTAGAGTCGATTCTCCTTTAATCTTAGGTTTCTCTCGAGACCTTGTAGGTTAACGACTTAAAGACTTCATTGGGATTATGAAGCCAGACCCAACTATTTTCTCTGTAGTTGCGTGATCTGATCTTGCTGTTTCTATCGTGATTGAGTGCAATCGTAAGATTGGCTTGAGATTTATATCTTCGATAGGCAAGATAGAAAAGTAGTCACAAATATCTTCGTCTCATCGTTTGTGATTCCACAATATCTTGTTTCGCTAATCGATTAAGATTATTGTGAGGTGATCGATAATTCTAGGTTGTTTTTCGAGAATATAAGTCTGGGTTATCGATTGGTTCCTGTTCACCTTGATTTATCAAAAGATGGAACAAAACTCATAGGTATTTCTGTGGGAGAAAGATTTATCTATTCCTGTAGACTTTTCTGTGTGAGACAGATTTGTTTATTAAAGTCTTCGACTTTGGGTCGTAGCAACTCTTAGTTGTGGGTGAGATCATCTAAGGGAATAAAGTACGTAGTATCCTGCTTGGATCAGAGACGTAAGGAGCGCAACTGTACCTTGAATCAGTGTGAGATTTATTGGGGTTCAACTACAGTCCATACCGAAGTTAGTTTGTAGTAGGCTAGTGTCTGTAGCGGTTTAATACATTGTGGTGTTCAAATCTGGACTAGGTCCCGGGGTTTTTCTGCACTTGCGGTTTCCTCGTTAACAAAACTTCTGGTGTCTGTGTTATTTCTTTTCCTTATCATATTTTGTTATATAATTGAAATATCACAGGTTGTGCGTTGAATCGATCAATTGGTAAATCCAACCTTTGGTTGTTGATTGAAATTTATTGATCCTTGAACATTGGTCTTTGGTACCGTTCAAGTAATCTCTCTTATATTCAATCGGGCTCGCAAATTATTATTTGTTTGATTGCGGATTGAATTGAGAGATTGAGATATAACTCTTTGATATGCTTTTTATAAGATTGAGTCTAACTGTCTAGTTGATTCTCTTGTAAGTATATTGGAGTTAGTCCATACAGATTGCTAAGCGAAATATTGGGTGAGTTTGTTAGACCCCCGCTTTTTCACTAAGAAACAACAGGTTGTTCCCTTGTCAAGTGCTAAAGCAGAATACATGGCAATTGTAAAAGGCATTTGTGAATTGTTATGGTTGAAAAGTATTATGGGAGAGCTTGGGTTTCCTCATGGAAAACCTATGAAGTTGTTTTGTGATAACCAGCCAGACATTAAAATTGCAGAAAATCAAGCACAACATGATCGAACAAAACATGTGGAGATTGTTAGGAAATTCATCTATGAAAAACTCGAAAAAAACATAAATTGAAGTGTCGTATGTACGTACAACACAACAATTAGCAGATATTCTGACCAAGGCCGTATCGAATAATATATTCAACGTTTCACTTATCAAGCTGGGCATTTGTGATACATATGCACCACCTTGAGGGAGAGTGTTGAATTATCTAGTGTGAATATTGTAAGTTGATAGTTGTTGTAATAGTGTTAGTGGTTGTAATAGTCTATGTATTCAATAGTCTCTGTAATTTTTGACTTTCTTTTTCTTCATAATCCTGACAACACGTTAGATGTAAGAAAACGTGTGTTCTTCTCTAGCTTTTCTTTCTGTAACTATGATAAATACCTCCTCTTGGAGATGAATAAATCTAACCAACATTATTGTTGATGAACCTTAATCCCTTGACATATATTTTGTATTTTGATGAGAATCACCATTTTTATTTTCTTATATTTTTGTAACAATCTGTACAATTATTGAAAATTAGCGCGAAAAACCATACGGTAAAAATTTATCCGACATCCCAACATAGCTATGCGGCCTATGCCTATTCTAACTGAAATTAACAAGGCTAAAGTTGCCCAAGAACACTCTTATAAATATAATTTTGAAGATACTGTTAGTTTTCTTATAGTCAGTGATGTAGGTTAAAAGTGGAATCTGGTAATTTCTTTGATGTTGGCTTTCCCTTTGTGAGGTCCTTCTTGAGTAGGTGGGGGGTATCGTGTAAACTGATGAAAAAGAAGTTCATTGTTTGTAGGTGGCAAATCCTGCACCTGATGAAGTAATGACCAATATCGATGGCTCTAGGAGAGACAATTCTGGTGGGTTTGCTGCTTTCATGTGTGACCATTGTGGTAATCCTATTGCTGGTATTATTAGAGGGTCTGGTCCTGATTCAGTGTTTAGTTGCGAGGATCTGAACTTGATATGAAGTTGTTAGAAAAACAGTGATATGGCCCATGTGCCAAATCATCACAGGAAACGGTTGCATATAACAGACATGTCCCAACATCAAGATTTGTGTATCTTCCCTTGAAAGTAGGTGTCTTTTGGAATTGTTTCTCATGTCTGTTGCGACTCTTGATAGAAGAGTTATTTAAGGAGATCAAGAATAGGTCCCTACACTCACCGAAAACAATCCCAAAATTTATGTAACAATCAAACAGAGAGATATAAGGATTAGTAAGAGTGTAGATAGACCTTGTAATAATTACTCTTACTTCATTGTGTTCTAATGATCATGGAAGTTATTGTGATTCTTGCATTCTTCTTTGGGATTTATTTAATGGTTCTTTCATTCATCAAGATCAAATCAGCGATGACCAGAGGTATGTGATTTATCTTGTTTCCGCATAAAGATTCTAACATTTGGCATCAGAGCATAGGCTGCTTTGGTCCTTGTTTGATTTGATGATATTAATCATGATTGATTAATCATTGTTGATTGATACTGTGAAATAAAAAGAATTTGATTTTGAAATTTCACTTAAATTCGATTTACTGTTAATACGGATTCCATCATGATTAGTATCTTTGGATTTCAGTAGAATACTTTTGAATCCTTGTGGTTTCCATAATTATCTCTCATGTTATTTCCATAATTATCTCGTATCCTAATTCACATTTAATGGAGAAATACGGTTACACATGAGATACGATAGGCATGTTTAAAGATATCCCATATATATATATATATATATATTCGGCGTTTCCATAAATATCTCATGTTTAACGAATATTTTGTAATATTTATCACATCCTGTTGACGTGGTTTCTATGTTAACAATATTGCATGCGAAACTGTTTGTTAATTAGATAACTTATTTTACTGTCAACTAATTTACTTAAGAGATATTATGAGATACGCATTAGGTAGAAACATTTGTTTCCTAAATTATCTCCGTTTGACCCATTTCAAGTTTCAAATTATTGAAAATGTTTAATAACTTCTTTAAGAAATGTTGTATACCGAAGATATCTTAGGATATTGTTCGATAAGCATTTTACAACGTTTTGAGATATTGAAGAATCATAAGAGTGGCCACAACATCTTATATTTGGGAAAATTGCAAACAACTTTATTGTCATAGACCATGCCTCACAGGAAGTCTTTAAGCATTGTTTGGGATATGATATTAGATGAAATATAAGATTGAAAATTTCTTAATACCCATAGGTAAAAGATGTTTTTAATTTGATATTTTAAATTTATTAGTCATATCATACGGCATCATATATACATGTATGTCATTTGTATTTATGATATTATGTGTGTTGTGACTTTTACCCACATGATGAGGGTTACAATAACTTGAAGTTTTAACTAGAATAGTAGACATTTGTTGAATTTCTAGATTTTGTTGTGTTTGCTTCGATAATTGATGTTGAACATGCTTGTTTATTATCATTTCTAGTTATGCAATCTGCCATTTTTCATATTCCATCTCTTCGTATCCCAATATTGAATGGTGGGACTTCCGGTGTACAAAATTACAACATATCATTAGTATGTTTTGAATCTAATATGGTAGATTTCCATCACAATACTTGGTGGATTGATTCTGGTTCTACAGTCCACATTGCCAATACTATGCAGGGCTTCCTTAGCCAAAGAAAACCAACAAACAGTGAACATTACATCTATTCAGGGAATAGGATGCCTTCAACTGTTGAAGCTGTTGGAACCTTTAGAATTGTTCTTAACTCTGGTTTTACTTTGGATTTAGAAAAAACATTTTACATTCCTTCGTTTTCTAGAAATCTTATTTCCGTTTCAAGACTTGTTCCTTTTGGTTTTGAAATTAATATTAAAAATAGTTTTTTAAGTTTGTTAAAAGACTCGGTTGTTATTGGTTTTGCAAAACTTGAAAATGTTTTAGACAAGCTTAATTTAGATTCTTCTTTTAACCATAACCTTTGCACCACAACCGAAAGTATTGGCATAAAGCGTAGTATTGTGAATGAAGAATCATCTATGTTATGGCATAGAAGATTGGGACATATCTCCATTACAAGGAAAGAGGGTTTTTTGCGAACTCTTGATTTCTCTGACTTCGGTACTTGTGTAGACTGTATGTATAAATGGAAAACAGACTAACAAGACAAAGAAAGGTGTTAGGAGAAGTTCCAACATTTTGGAAATCATTCATACTTATATATGTAGACCGTTTACACCATCATACAAGATTTATGTATCTCTATATTCTTAATGATAAAAGTGAAACATTAAATGCTTTTAAATCGTTTAAAGCAGAAGTAGAGAAACAAACTGGAAAAGTAATAAAGATTGTAAGATCAGATAGAGGTGGTGAATATTATGGAAGATACACAGAAACAGGACAAAAACCGGGTCCATTTGCAAAATTACTTGATGAACATGGAATTGTTGCTCAATATACGACTCATGTCTCTCCACAACAAAATGGTGTAGCTGAAAGAAGGAATCGTACATTGATGGACATGGTAAGGAGTATGGTTAGTAATTTTAGCTTCCCGATTTCTATGTGGAGTGAGGCCTTAAAGAACGTTGTGTACATCTTAAACAGAGTTCCAAGTAAAGCAGTTCCGAAAACACCCTTTGAGTTATGGAATGGTTGGAAACCAAGTTTGAGACATGTACATGTATGGGGTTGTCAAGTTGAGGTCCGGGTGTATAATCCACAAGAAAGAAAATTGGATCAAAGAACAGTCAGTGGGTTTTTCATTGACTATGCGGAGAGATCCAAAGGGTTTAAGTTTTATTGTCCTAATCATAGAATGGAAATAGTTGAGGCTACAAATGCAAGATTGAAGAAGGGCGTGATCAAGTAACTACACGTGCACCTTCTTTAGAACTACCCACTTCGCAAGACATTCCACAAAATGTCATACAAGAAGAGGTGGAAGTTCAAGACTTGCCACCTAATGAAGAGCAATTCATAATGGAACCTGAAATACAACATATTCAAGATGAAAATGTTGAGATTCCATTAAGAAGATCCTCAAGATCAAGAAAATCTACAATTTCCTCAGATTATGAAGTGTATCTTCAAGAATGTGATTATGACATCGGAGTTGAGGATGATCTAGTAACGTTTTCACAAGCAGTTAATGGTGCCAAATCCAAACTTTGGCTAGAAGCCATGAAAGATGAGAGGGATTCCATGGCTAACGATCAAGTTTGGCACCTTGTATAATTACCCAAAGGAGTTAAACATATTGGTTGTAAATGGATCTTTAAGACAAAAAGAGACTCTAAAGGTAATGTCGAAAGATACAAGGCTAGACTTGTAGCTAAGGGATTTACTCAAAGGGAAGGTATTGATTACCATGATACTTTCTCTTCAGTTTCAAAGAAAGACTCATTTCGAATAATCATGGCATTAGTAGCTCATTTCAACTTAGAGTTATACCAAATGGATGTTAAAACTGCATTCCTCAATGGAAGTCTAGATGAAGAAGTATACATGGTGCAACCTCAAGGTTTCTCTTCAAGTCAAGGTGATCATCTAGTTTGCAAATTAAGGAAATCTATATATGGGCTTAAACAAGCGTCCCGTCAATGGTATATAAAATTCAATAATGTGATTTCTTCATTTGGTTTCATAGAAAACATTGTGGATCAATGTATATACCTCAAGGTTAGTGGGAGAAAAATAATCATTCTTATCCTATATGTAGATGATATTTTGTTGGCTAGTAATGATCTGGGACTGTTACATGAAGTTAAACAGTTTCTTTCACAAAACTTTGAAATGAAGGATATGGGTGAAGCCTCTTATGTCATTGGCATAGAGATTCATAGAGACAGGTCCCAAGGGACATTAGGACTGTCTCAAAAGGCCTATATAAATAAAGTTTTGGAACAGTTCCAAATGGAGAATTGTGCACCTAGTATAGCACCTATTCAAAAGGGAGATAAGTTAAGTTTAAGATCATTGTCCGAAGAATGATTTAGAACGAAAAATGATGGAAACCATTCCATATGCATCAGCGGTTGGAAGCTTAATGTATGCACAGGTATGTACAAGACCTGACTTTACTTTCGCAGTTGGAATGTTGGGCAGATTTCAAAGTAACCCAGGTTCCGAGAATTGGCGTGCTGCAAAGAAAGTAATACGTTACTTACAAGGAACCAAAGATTTTGTACTCGCATACAAACGATCTGGTGACCCTTTAGAAGTAATTGGGTATACGGATTCAGATTTTTCCGGTGATGTTGACACTAAAAAGTCAACTTCAGGATATATTTTCCTTTTGGCCGGAGGAGCAATTTCTTGGAGAAGTGCCAAACAAACGTTGATTACAACATCAACTATGGAGGCATAATTTGTAGCATGTTACGAAGCAACTTCGCAAGTTAAATGGTTACGAAATATTATCACAGGGCCAAGAATTGTGGATTCTATCTCTAAGCCATTAATGTTATACTGTGATAACTCAGCTGCGGTTTTCTACTCTAACAACAAGAAAAGTGGGAGTAAAAATAGGCATATCGATATAAAGTACCTATCTGTCAGAGAGCGTGTCGAGTTAAATCACGTGACTATAGAGCACATAAACACTGAAATGATGCTTGTTGATCCATTGACAAAAGAATTATATCCTCAGTTATTTAGGGAGCATGTTAAGCATATGGGTTTGATCAACCTCTGATGTGTATTAAGTTTTGTGCGTTTAGACACTTTTTGAATAAAGTAACTTGCAGCATAAAGGAATCGTATTAATTTCTATATTTTTCATTCAGTTTGTATACATAAAGTTTTGGATAAATTAGAAATGTCTCATTGGAGACAAACAGTTGACCTGAATAAGTAATTGGTACTTACTCATAAAGCCATTATGATGGGCCTATTTATGAAAATGATGTTACCGTGATACATGGAAGGGATTGCTCATAATAGAGTTTGGACCGCCATGATTCGTACATTAATTTTATTTATAGGTTCCATTTATTGAGAACTATCACTGGCTATATAAAGAATATTCCAAATTCACTTACTTATAAGATGGAGGGAAAAGTCGGTTGCGAGACAAGTTTGTGTCACATGGCCCAAGTGGGAGAATGTTAGAAAAAACAGTGATATGGCCCGTGCGCCAAATCATCACAGGAAACGGTTACATCAAACAGACATGTCTCAACATCAAGATTTGTGTCTCTTCCCTTGAAAGTAGGTGTCTTTTGGAATTGGTTCCCATGTCTATTGCGACTCTTGATGGAAGAGTTATTTAAGGAGATCAAGAATAGGTCCCTACACTCACCGAAAACAATCCCAAAATTTATGTAACAATCAAACAGAGAGATATAAGGATTAGTAAGAGTGTAGACAGACCTTGTAATAATTATTCTTACTTCATTGTGTTCTAATGATCATGGAAGCGACGGTGATTCTTGCATTCTTCTTTGGGATTTCTTTAATGGTTCTTTCATTAATCAAGATCAAATCAGCGATGACCAGAGGTATGTGATCTATCTTGTTTCCGCATAAAGATTCTAACAGAAGTGTGTTATTTTGAAGAATCAAAGCAAGATCCACATTGATACTAACTCTATGGTTGTCTGCAATTTGTTGAAGAGTGGTGATCCTAAACCTGGATGGGATGTTTTACAACTTTGGAGAAGGATTTGTCAGCTTCGTAAACGTTTTCGCAGAGTCAGGATAGGGCATATTTACAGAGAAACTAATCGTGCTGCGGATGCTTTGGACGCTATTCATCCCTCTCAGCCTTTCTCGAAGTTGGATATTGGAGATTTCAGTTCTGATTTGCAGCTTATTATCGAAGATATGAATTTGAATACTTATTTTAGGGAGTAGCTTGTTTTTCGTTTTTTGTTCTTGGTTTGGATCTCCTTAACCCAACCGAAAGTTTCAATACAAAAAAGAAAAAAGATGTTGCCCAAATACCAAAAAAAGAATTTAACGAAAAGGCGAGTTGAATTAAGAATGACTCTCACTAACACAGTGAGAAATCAAAAAAAGTAAGCTAACAGGGCTAGCTCGTAACCAAAGGAAAAATGAAGATGAAGTTGAAACAGAAGCACCATATTCAGGAAAGCCAAGGCTTGAGAAATTATGGTGTCAGATTCCTTGAAAAACTTTGTAGCACCAGCACTGAACTGCCTGGTATGATTTCTAACCACTACGTATTAGCACATTCCCCTTCAGCAACACCAGCAACATTTTATCTTCATAGAATTTTCATCAGGATTACTCCAATTTTCCTGCCGCTTCTTGCATTGGAGGGTCAGAGTTGGTGGACTATTTCTTGGTCGATCTAAATTTGCCTGAGAAAGTGATGAAGTGAAAGCTAATACGGTAACTAAATGGTGTATTAACAGTTACTATGTCAAAGATTGAAGTGAAGAGACCTGAAATTAAGGCTATTGAAATATCTGGCTAAACATTTCTGAAGGGATGGTAGTGTTTCACCTAGTTTTATAAAACCTACACCCTTCAAAACACCAACCAAACACAACTACTACTGCACCCGCAGTATACATGCCTATCACACCAGTAGCATTAGCCGGTACAGAAAATTTAAGTGCAGCAAGTAATAATCATTCAGCTACGTAAAAGGTTACTCCATCACATTACACCCAACATTATCCTAGCAAACTGAGTTACTACACCAAACTGCTGACATGACAACACCTAATTAGACTCTACATTAACTGTTTTTAATTTTAACTTGCAGTCATTTAGAAGATTGTAATCTTCCCATTCTAAAAGATCCAAAATACGAAGACATATAGCTTCAACTACATTCCTGCAACTTGACTTAGTAAACCAGATACATAGCCAAATGATGATCAAGTTGGAAGATTTTGCACTCCCAGCCTTATTTATCTGATACGAACTTCAGTACCAAACATAGGATGATAAAAAGCAATATAAAATAGCAACAATACCCATTGTTATTCCAACGCAACTCTTCCAAGCATGTATATGATATGCCATCCACTTTGTCCAGTTCTTGGTAACTCTCTAAAGGAGATCCATTCTTTATGAACGCTTTCACAAGTGTAGGATAAAATTCCCCCATCAAACTCTGAAATATCTTTGTAGTCTTGGAACCCTTCTTCCTTGTGGCAGCAGTAGTGGAGGTGGCATCCACCAGGTGATCACCAATTTGAATATGACCAGAAATATAAGCTTTACAAGCATTTAAGATAGTTTCAGCGCGATTACGAAAATGGTCGACCACAAATTCTTGAAAATGATTTGGTGGTTTATTAAGAACACACACCATAGCCTTGCAGCTCTTAATAAACACCTTTTCATTATAATCCAAAGTTAACTTCTTCTTCCAAGGATTCAAATTCTCCAGGAGATATAGCGGTTCATTGAAATAGGGTTTTGCATTGAGAACTACACCCTGGATAGATAACAAAACTTGAAAAATAGTTGATTGAGATGGAATCCATTTTTCATTCTTTCTGAGGCCAGCCCAAGTGTTTATAAGACTTGGACAAACAGCACCGTTTGCATACAAATTAGGGTTTAATCTATGACCGAAAGAATGATAAGAAACGCTGGGTGGCACATTAGGGTAATCTGGAGGAAATTGAATGTCGAAAAAGAATAAACCCTCATGCTAAGGTGTACCTGATGGTCCTATGATAACTGCTCGTAGTAAATCGATTCTTTCTTCGTAAACTCTAACATAGATTGAATCAGCAGGAAGATTTCTTTCTAGAATTTTCCACTCTTGCATTATTTTCTTATTACTAGTTGGTGACAAAGAAGAAGGTGATGAAAAATAACGATGACCCTTGATCTCATTTCCGGTTTCAATGATATCAAAAATCCTGAACTCTCTTCTTTCATTACTCTGTTGTTGTTCTTCTTCTTCTTCTATTTCTCCTACAACTCTTATCTCTTCCAGCTCTTGATCCATTGAACTCAACCTAGCTTATTGGGTTCTTTGATTCAGAATGCTTTACATATGATAATGGAACTGGTTACTGAATAGCACAGGTTACTAAAAAACTATATTCAAGAAGTTTAGGCGAGTTAGGTTGATTATTAGTTCTGGTTACTGCCTTGTTTTAGATATCAAAGACCTTCCATAAATGCATAAAAACCCTGGCCTTTTGAAAAGAACTTTTTACATTTTCAGTAGTATTTCTTGTAACTACTGCAAGACGCTAACAGCACTAATCAAGTTTTCATACATGACAAATGAACTTCCTCAGTGCGATGCACATGAGTTCTGCGTTTCCTACCTTCTGCCCCAAAATTCATAGTGAGGTCCACACGGCAACATAAAAGCCAGTTATATCTGGTAATAGTGAGTTCAATTCACAACACTAGTGATGGTGACTTTAATGCCGTGTCTTAAGGAAAAAGACAAACTGAAATTAGCGTCTCTCTTTAGGTCTTGGCTTTAGCTTATGTATTTGTATTTTCGAGTCATCCAAGATTTAACCGTTGGATGAGGATGTACTCTCGGATCAAAGTTTTTAATGCTGGGTTTACCATAAAACTGATTTTGTTGTGGTAAGATGAAAATTTGGAGAAGGTTTAGATGTGGCTGCCATGTCAATTTTGATATAGCAGCTACCCAGCCAATGGAGTAACACGGATGAAGTAAAACAAAGAAAAACATCAACTGAACAGAGAAAAGATGCATTGACAGAAATCGAAGTAATTTCGACAATTATTTACTCTTGGGAGTGTTTCTACATGAAGCCTTTACGCTAATCTACGTAACTGTAAGAACCATGTCGAACAGATACTTGGCATAAGACTCTTATATACATATTGGTTATTAGCCTCTTTCCTATACATCATCTTTCAAACCCAGATCTGATTAAATAAGATATTCGTAATACCTCATGTAAAGTCCATCTGTTACATCTCGAGGCAGGTTATGGACGTAGTAGTAGAAACGCGATAATTCCTCTTTAGCTACAGTTTCTGAATCAACAAAATCATCATTGGCCGTAAGAACCCATAAATCTCTTGAACTGACTCTCTTTAGGCTGCCCCGACAAAAAGGGCATGATTCTGATCTAGTATTCCTGTTGGTCAAAGATCATGAAGAAAGACCTTTAGTAAATCTCAAGGGATAAATTATGTGTTTGAAATGTAAGAATAAAACAGAATGCAGTTTGCAGTTACCAGTCGCGGTAGCATTTCATGCACATAGAATGACAGCAATTAGGCAAGACCATTTTAGCACATGGTTCCATACAAATCCCACATTCAGTTTCTCTCTCAACATCGATGTCGGAGAGCTTCCTTCTCTCTTCCAACCTACTCATTCTCCCAAACATCTCTACAGACCTGCCTTTTTCCATTGTAGTACTAGCATCTAGCTCCGTCAAATTACCTTGCAGTTGTTCAAGAGAAGGTAGCACCACAGCTGCAAATTTCCATTCAGGTCTTTTTTGTTAAGCTAAGCAACATAAAGCAACAAGTAACTAACTACATTACAAACAAGGCAATTCAATTCCTACATTTAAAATATCAGAAAGACAATTCTATATCCTACTAACCGTAAAATTCCATAACACTTGCTGTCCTTCCAGAAGAAGACACGTTCACCCTTCCATCTGGATATACCTGGGGAATCATGAGATCAACCAACACAAATGCAAAATTTAGAATCTCCATAAGAGTAATTGCTACAGAGTACAGAACCATATAAACTAACTACTCTAGTTGTCCCATATTTGTATTATGGTTTCCTCCAAACCTCGTAGAGGCACTTTAGGATAGCTACTTTTCTTATACAATCTTTTTTTCACTTCTATTAATGATTTTTGAGGGACTATAAAAGTTAAATATGAACCACACACTTGATTAACAACAACAAACCTTGTATATGAGTATCCGGAAGAGACTGGAATATCTTGGAAGTAAACATGTACAAGTATAATCCATCCATTGAAGCAAAAACAAGTAAAGCGGTGCTATATGATCGTACGCCAGTTTCATCTGAAGATATGCTCCATCTTTAGCTCTTGGAATTGCTGCTGCCCTATCATCCCCAATTACAAATTCCACAACAACCAATCAGTTTCCAGTAAAACGACATCAGAAACCCTCAACAAACAATTCAACCAATCAATACAGTAACAGGCAAAAACACATAACTGGGTTCACCAAAAAGAAGAAAAGGGAAAAACAAGTAAAAACCCTTAAAGGGAGTTTCAGAAACACATAAAACCTAAAACCATAAGAAAATTCAACCACCTAAAAGGGTATTTACAAAGTGGATTTTGGATAAATTTTTTTCCCTTCAATCAATCTATTGATCATACCGAAAATCACAAGACATTAAAAATCAAGATACAAAGTCAAATAAATTTTAAGAATTTAAGGAAAACCGTTTACAACTTACAAAGAATTAGCGTGCTGAACATCAGCCTCCAAGACTTTGAGAGAATCACCATAAGAAGACTTAGTTAACTGATGATAAAACAATTCCATTCTCTTAATATCGGTTTTGTGTTGTTTTGTTAATTTATAGAAGATATAATCACAGAGATAGAGGAGATAGAGGAGTTCAGAGAAATAGATGGATAAGCCTGAATAATCTATCTATTATAGTATATATGGAAGTTGCAGATAGAATTGGGGGTTTAAATATTGAGGGAGTTGGACAACTGGTTGGTCTTGGGAATTGACTTAGAGAGATGCATGTTTAGTGGGTATATAAGTCTTTTGTTGAAAGGGGTATTTAAGTCATTATCTATATTGTATTACCTCGTTTCCGTTTTGCGGTCTTTGTCATCCTTTTGACGTCTATTATTTTATTTATTTTTTATTTTTTTTGGACATGACACTGGAAAAGAAAAAAACTACAAAGATACAGAAGGCTCATCTAAAAGATAAGTGATACAAGAAGGAGGGGTACTAATCCACTGATTCGAATCGTGGTTAGAAATAGCATAAGCTGCTAGAGTGTGAGCCACTATATTGGCATCTTTGTTGATGAAGTTGAACTCAATAGAGCAAAAAAAAGGTAGACGATCCCTAAGCCTGGAAATTGTATCTTTAATGCGCCAGGGGATTGCAGAATTCTTGTACTTGAGTATGTTGATAACAATGAGTGAATCTCCTTCAAGGATGATGTGTTGCAGCCCTCTGCTCATAGCCATATCAATTCCCAGTAGAGCACCGTGAGCTTCAGCTTCAATAGAAGTAGAAAACTCGAATTCTCTAGTCTGGCACCCTTTAAATCCCAAGCTTGAATCTCTCGCAATAGACGCACAGGCAAAGCCTTTTGGACATGCAGCTCCATCAAAATTTACTTTATACTTGTGTATTGGAGGAGGTATCCATACAGTGGCTTGGGAATCTAGAATATCTTGTTCAGTGGGAAAGACAGCCACTTCAGACTCCGCGTTGTTGAAATTAAACCAGTATAGAGCCTCTCTTAACATACTCTGGAAGTTGATCTTGCTATTATTAAATGTTAGGTTATTTCTAGTCTTCCAAATGGTCCAAAGAAGACTTGCTCCCATCTTTAATAGAGAGTAATCTCCACCTGCATTCATCCATATTTGCACCTTCTTATGAACTGACATGGTGGTTTCTCTGTTGAGTCTAAAATTCATGGGAGAAGCAAATATAAAAGCCTGAGTAACCTGGCAGTGTAAGAATAGATGATCAGAAGTTTCCATAGCCTGTTGACAGAATTTGCAATCAACATTTATACCCTTCATGTATCTCATGAGACTTTTGCCAACAGCAAGACCATTGTTGAGGAGTCTCCATAAAAACATCTGTACTTTTGGTGGTAAAACTTGTATCATCCAAAACTTCTTCCAATTGAAATCATCAGTATTTATTGAAGAAGAAGGGAGTCTATTATGTAATGTCTTCAAGAAAGATTTTGCAGAGAAAGTCCCATTGGGATGATGAAGCCATATCCACTTATCTTTGATAGCGTCCTATTGCTCATTTGGGATGTATAATTCTTTGATTCTGCTAGCATCCACGGGGTTGAATAACTGGTTGATCTTTTCCTCATCCCATCTATTAGGGTTCTTGAGAATCAACTCACTGACTCTGGAGGGTCCTTCATTCATAATTGCAGGTGCCATGGGGGTCTTGATATGTAGCTTAGGAACCCAAGGATCGCTCCAAATTTGAATATTTTCACCATTCCCAATGCTCCAGCAACAACCATCCTTCTTGTCTTCTCTGCAACTAAGCATAGCCGCCCAAGTGGAGGAGCACTTCAGAGGTTTTTCAACAGTCCAGAAGTTATTTCCTTTAAGATACTTTGCCTCCATGAGCTGAGTCCAAATACAGTCCTTGTCATTCAGAAACTTCCAAATTAGCTTTGCAATCATTGCTTTATTTAGATGATGTAAGGATCTGATTCCAAGTCCTCCCATATCCTTGGGTTTTTCGAATTGACTCCAATTGATGGGGTGTAATTTCTTTGTGTCCCTAGAATGCCCCCACCAGAAGTTGCGCATTGTTCTTGTGAGATTTCTCAGCGTCTTCTTCGGAATAATTGATGTATCCATGAAGTAAGGAGGAATGAGTCCGAGATTATGCTTGATCAATATGGTTCTTCCAGCATGGAACAGAAACTCTCTTTTCCATCCTGCCAAATGGGTATCAAACTAATCAGTGAGAAAATCGTAAGAAGTGTTTCTGTGAGCTGGTTTGAGGAGCTAGTGACCTAAGTATTTGTCATTTATATTCATCTGCTGCACTCTCAACATATTGGCGATTTCATTCCTTATCTCTTGTTGTACTCCTTTACTAAAATGTATTGCAGATTTCTGCATATTTACGCTTTGACCAGACTAGGCAGCATAGGTATTGAGGATGTGCTACATTGTGTTGACAGTCTTGTTATCCAGAGTACCAAAGAGAAGTAAGTCGTCTGCAAACATCAGGTGAGACACTGCAGGTGCATTTCTATAAATTTTATAACCATTATACAATGCATTTTTCTCCATAGATCTCATTAACCAAGATAAACCTTGAGAACATAGAATAAATAAATAGGGGGATAATGGGCATCCTTGCGTAGGCCTCTCTCACTATTGAAAAATCCCTCAGCTTGACCATTAACCACGACTGAGAATGATGCAGTGCAGATACAATTCATTATAAGAGCATGAGATTTACCAATAATGCCGAAGGACCTGAGGCAGTGACTAAGAAATCTCCAACTGACTTTATCATAGGCTTTACTTATGTCGATTTTGAGCGCAAAGGATCCAATTAAAGACTCAGAGTTTGCTATAGTATGGAAGATTTCTTTTGCTGCTACAATGTTATCTATAATCATTCTACCAGGTATGAAAGTTGGTTGTGCATTAGCTACTAGATTGTTTAGATGCACTTTCAATCTTTGAGCAATAATTTTGGTAATGATCTTGTATATTATATTGGTCAGTGCAATTGGTCTGTATTCAGAAGGTATAGTTGGATGTTTTACCTTTGGAATCAATACAATGTTTGTATGATTCAAACCTGGAGGTAGCGAGGCTGAGGAGAAACATTGCTGAATTGTTTGAGTGACTTCTTCTCCGACAAACTCCCAACATCTTTTAAAGAATAACGACGGCATTCCATCTGGACCATGGGACTTGAGATTCTTCATCTTCTTTAGGACATTCTAGACATCGTCAGCAGAGGGGATCATGGAAATCATATCATTACTGGTGGAATCTATCTTCATAGGAGACTGAAACAGAATGGTGTGCTTTTCTTCATTAGCATCTCTTTTGAACAAATTAAAAAAGTGATATACAAGGTAAGAAACAATACCCTCTGCATTAGTAACCCAACTCCCATCCGTGAGTCTCAAAGCAGAAATTTTCTTCTTTCTCCTTCTTTGAAGAACTGCCATTTGAAAAATATGGGTATTTTTGTTGACAAATGGGATCCAGTTCACTTTGCTTCTTTGTTCATAGTATTTTTGTTGCAGCTGATTCAAATGATCAATCTTCTCACACAATTTAACTTCTTCCAGCCTTGAGTCTCTCTGGTGAGCTTCCATTTGAATATCTAACAACTCTGCTTTAGGATCCTCTACTGCATTGAAAATGTTTCCAAAAGACTTCCTGCTCCATTTGTTCAAGTCTTTCCCCACTGCAGTAATCTTGCTAGTAATATTAGTTTTTTCGGAGTCCCAAGATTTGCTCACAACATCTTTAAATTCTGGATGCTCAACCCAATAGTACTCAAACTTGTTGGTATGTCTTCTCTTCCTTTTATATATCCGGTGTGTGTTTACCAGAATTGGTGCATGGTCGCTACTGATTCTCGGTAAATGCAACACCTCATTGTCTTGAAACATGAACAACCAGTCAGAGGTACACAAAGCTCGATCCAATCTCTCAAAATAGGTTCTTCAACAATTGCACAATTAGACCATGTGAAAGCTGGTCCAACATATCCCATATCAATTAGGCTCCTATCTTGAATGAAATTTCTGAATTCAGTATTTGCTTTATTCATCTCTTGTCTCCCTCCTTGTTTCTCAGTAATAGAAGCAATACCGTTCAAATCCCCTACCATGCACCATGGATTAATGATATTCTGTGGCTGATTTTGGGCAGCCACCACACCCATTTGGGTAATTTTGATAGTGTTGGTTTTCTTGATAGGAGTATCAATTTCCATAGGACAAGCTGGTCGTTTAACACCAGATGATACTCTTTCAACCTTCTTTTCATTGCTTTCTTTGTTTGAGAGTCTAGCAGATCTCTTCCAACCTTTTATTTTCTTTGAGTCTGAATCAATTGAGGAACATGATGAAGAAGAGATATCTTCTTCTAAGTCTGGGGTTAATTTCGACTGGTAGATGATACCTTTTGGGTTTAAGCAGGTATTAGAGATTGAATTTGATTCTAAATAGGTATTAGAGATTGGTGGGGTGGAGATAGCTTTTGGTTTCGGGTTGGTAATAAGAATTGGGCTATTTTTCACCGGGTGGGTTTTTTGGCTTGACTTCACAGAGTTATCTCTTATCTGTATAGAAGCGTTTACAGTACTACCTGAGTTGTGCATGCCAGTTGGGTGCTGCTGTTTTTCTTCCTCGACCACAATGTCTGTTGCTGTGCTTGTCTGGTGTGAAAATTTGTCTTCCTCCGCCACGTGCTCCCACTTGGAAATATTAACGTTATTTTGCGTGTGGTTACTCTGGTTTTTATGTTTGTCACTCGGTTTCTTTTCAGTGTTAGCAGGTAACTTGTCTGTAGCAGAGGTAGGACATGACCCTTCTGTCATGTGATGTCTTCCATTGACTCCCAATTGAAGACTTGAATTCTGCCCTGTTACCCATTTGGCTTGATCAACTTGCTGCTCTAGAGTGATTTTGCCTCGAGATACCACTGGCTTTGATATTACAGTCTGTAAAGTATTGGCTGTATGCGCATCATTGCTTTTGCCTCCCACGCTATTTTTATCCATCCGTAGAGAAGCCATATTGATCTGCAAATTACACGTGGTGTCATGAGCACCCTCGATATCCCCCTTTGAGATCTCCGGTTCCTGAGAAATGTGGTTCATCTTTGTCTTCTGAGAATTATCCTGTGTTGCTTTGATGAACCCAGGGTCGCTAGCTTTGTACAATGCATGGATATTTTCTAAATATCGATCCAGAGATTTATCATTCAGTTTAGCATTAGACTCTTCAGGACTTAATTCCTGTGCCTCTAAAACCTTTGATAGAAGAGGGCATTGTTTCTTCACATAACCAAAGTAGCCACAGTAAAAGCATAGCCGAGGTAGTTTTTCGTATCTGAAGGTTGTTGTTATCTTTTTTTTGGACTTCAGAGTAATTATCATATCCTTAGGAAGAGGTTTTGTGATATCAATTTTCACTCTAATCCTTGCATAGTTTCCCCATTTGGTTGCTGCCTTTTCATCTATGGGATCTGGTGTACCAATATTCTTAGCTAAATTAAAGACTTTAGTTGGATTTAACATACTCATAGGTAATCCATATATGTGTATACAAAAGTGAACAAACTGGAAACCATATTCTTCAAGCAACAAGTCTTCTTGACATCTCTCCATTATCATCAGATCTTCTTTTACAAACCAAGATGTGCCTTGTAGCACTGCTTCCATGTCGCATAGTAGCTGAAACTTTGCGTTGTAAATACCACTCCCCATATCATTTATAGTGACACTTCCTGAAGGCCTCCAAGCTTTAGATATCACACCATTTAGTATATTTAGATGGTATTCTTTGCCTGAATTAAACTTGAATAGAGTACATCTGTTAGTTTCAGTAGGAGTTTCTTGAATATCATCTTCTTCCTCGTAAGTGTGAGTTTGGGGTTCCTCAAGAAGATGGTTCATTCGTTTAAGAATTTCCTCAAATTCTTGATTCTTTTTTGAAGTAGAAGCCATGACTAAATAAGAGGAGAACGAAAAGATAAAGCGAGAAGGAGAAGGAGAAGAGCACACAAACACAGAACAATCACCAGATGTGATAGATATAGCACCCTGTTGGGAGAGATATAATCATCAACAGATATGAACTGAAAATCATCAAAATAGATGGAAAAAAAACCATCAAAAAATATGAAGAAAGAGAAGCTCTGGCAGCTCAAAAAACCATCAAAAAAAGATAGTTGCAAATTCCATGAACACACGTCTATTCTTTTTTGCCATCATCAACCTTCTTTCGGTAGCCAATATGATTACTATGGTTGAGCTAACATATAAAAAATACTAGGAATTAACTCGAGTCCCTGCACCAAAATAATGTTCCCTCTGTGGTGTGTGGGTGTTATTGATCGCCCTTTTTTTGACCAAATGGGAGGTGAAGATAAATCCTAGAATCAGTATTCAAACTTAAATATAAATGTATTAATTAGGTGGGAGTTTAGAATATTTAATGATTTCAAATTTGAAAGTCTACTGTTGCCTGCCTGCCTGCCTGATCACATTGATTACCTCCTGGTTCATACCACTTTCCCTACAAATCTAATGAAATTACGCGTCCATCCTCCGAGATTTTAGTTCTAGTTGAGTAGGAAAGTTATCCACTTACTACTCAGATGAAATACCCCATAAATAAAATAGTTTGCCCAATCTTCCTTGTTATTGTTAGAGATTGTGTTATTATGACGTGTGAGCTCACCAGTGACCAGTCCCGTTAAAAATGAAGAATATACATACGATATATTGTTTGAATATGTTGCAAAGGCTAAAGCAATTAGGTGGTTGCGGTTCAGTGTCATTTGTGAGCTCATTGGGTATATGAGGATCACCTTTTCATCATTGTGAATATGACATGTAATATATTCTTTTAAGTCTATTTTGGTTTGTTTATACAAATCCTTCCTAGTTTGAGTCTCATCATTTTTCACACCAACCTATAGAAAAGGATATAGGTGTGTTTAACATGTGTTAAAATACTAAGTTACCGTTTACACAAATTTTAATTATTCTAATTGTATATATAATTTGAGTCCAAATTAGAGAGTTGTGGTTAAAAGCCGAACAAAACTCAAATTCTAGAGCTTCTGACCCCACTTGAGAGAATATAGACCAATAGCAATCTTGGGTTTTGAGATCTTTTCGACGTTTTTTGCAGCGCACAGTATGTGGTGGGTGGTCAAAACCCACGCTTATCAAACCTAATCGCAATAAACAAAATCCATACGGTATTTTTCTCTACACGTTTTCTCCCTATTCTATCATCCTTTTCTCTTCCATAGCCGTTGTAACTAATCTAAACATACCCTAGAGAATTACATAACCCTATATTACGGCCTCTTTCGTCTCTGCATCCTTTCCTCTCCATGTTTCTTCTTTAATCACATGTATGTTCGACTTTTGCAGGTGAGGGTTTATCTCTACTGTGTTTTGGTACATCCTATCGCGTTAGGTATTTTTCTTCATTATCTATTTTTCTAATAAGGTTCCTTCAGAAAAATCATTCGGTATCATTCAATATCGTTTGATTTTTTTTTTTTGTTCTAAACAGGAAAGTGGTCATGATCGGTGGTTTTCTACTTTGTGATCTGGATTCTCGGGGCCGGTTGTTATGTTTATGGCACTTATGGGTAGAAATATATTGATTGTCGGATCCTAACAGATTCCCTTTCTGGACTGTGGTGCACAGCTATAGGTGTAAACAATCATCATACGGTACCTCAAATTGTTTTCTGAGATTATAATCATCTCCTATGGCAGATGATCAGGAAGAAGAAATGTAAGAGTGGCTATGTTTTCAAGAGAAAATGGTGTTATAAATAAGAGGTCTATGCTTGTGGCCTTTATTGGTTTCTTATATGGCGAATGAGCAGGTTATTATTTACTTCCTTTTTCATTTATTCAAGTTGAGCCAGACAGGTCTATGTTTATGACCTATCTCCTATAGCTAAGGAGCAGGTTTAATATTTACAACCAAATATAAAAGATTCTAAATTTCAATGTGTGATTATTATTATTTGTTTACAGGTATTCAATGAGGAGAAACAGAGAAATCTAATAGTGAAAACGTACCTTCTTTAGCATATGCTTAAATCCAGGAAATGGAAGCCATACCCACTTCCAGAGATATCTAGCTTGATGAAAGAAGATAAAATAAGTGACACAAATCCACTTAAGTTTCAAGCTGCTGGTGGCTTTGGTATGTCAACCTTTATATCTTCTTTCACATTAGAAGATTGATATCATTTTTACATTATCTCCTAGATGTTTTTGAGCTATTTATTTTTCCTTTTCTCTTAATGTTCTCACATTTGGTCTTTAATGGCTAAAACATTAAAAATTCACATATGCCTGTTGGTATATGCCTATATGGGCTTTTGCTGATCCAGTTTTTTATTTTTATTTTTCCTTTTTATCTTTCATTTGCTTAGTTAATTCTGGCCAATAATCGGTTGTCTGGATGGTCCCTTAAAATTGTGTCCATTGGTGCTTACCTGGACCTATCAATGTATGGTATGATTTACTAATGGTTGTACAACATAATGAAGACGGTCACTCTTCGAGTTAATTCCATAGGTTAATTTCTATTGAAAGCTTTAAAGAATTCATTCATTTGGTAGAATAATAACAGTTTCTTTGGAGCATTAAAATTTAGATGGTTTAGTTCGATTCATCCAATTTTTTATTTAAGCAAATAGAAAACTGGAACGGGAATGATTGGAAACCATAAATGGATAGATCTTAACTCCAACCTTGAGAAAGCTTTTAAGGTTGTGTTAAGTTTTGTTATCTATTTGCAAGAACAATACTAAGCCATTGAAACTTGAGACGGATTATCCTGATGCTTAGTCAATAAGTCCTGTTTGATTTGAAGCTGACTCTTTATGTTGACCATCACATGGGCCTGCAATGAAATGCATGTGCATATATAAGCTCCGTGTCCGTGACTTTTAATGCATATTTTCAGTATTATACAAATAATGCACAGGTCTTTTCTGCATTTTGAGTATGTTTGCAAACCAATTGTAAACAATCGATCTTTATATATAAGTATATCAACCTATTAAGGACTTGATGATTGTAGGTAAAAAATCGCAAAAACAACAATCGGTTCGCGTTTTGTAAGATGTAATTCGATTTATGTTCGTATTTTACTGTAAACTTTTGTCTCCACAATCGGATTACGTATAAACATACATGGCCCGATTGTATATTTTGTGTTTTTTTTTTAAATATCTTAGTAAAGCAATCGACATACATACATCGCCAGTAAAACCGATTTTTTTCACCTACCATTCCCGCCAAAAGTGTACTATTATCGGTTTACAAGGTGATGACATCTACCGATTGTTTGGGAGATAACTCATAATCGTTTAATGTGTTGTTATCGCATCCACCGATTCAGGGTTATAATTTTGAAACTTTTTCCATATATGGGTGATTATAAGATGCAAATACATGTTTGGAGATCGTTAGAATGCATACCTGCCCATTGGAAGCATTGTGACCTTTATTTTCCCAGTAGTATTCTTTTTGTGCTACAATAACATCCTGAATCCTCAATTAAGCTTGGGAAAATTGAGGATATGCCCCCAAAATCGACTGTCATCTTGGGTATATGCCCCAGGATTCTAGTTTCCGGGAATATGCCTCAAAGTAACGGTTTCTGTCAAGGAACCGTTAAATAGTCAATTTATCGTAAATGTGTATGAAGTTTCTCTCTAATTTCTCCGAGGTTTTTTCAGTCTGAATATGTTCCTGAACCTTGTAAAGGTGTTAGTATATAGTATATTTGTATTTTAATTCGCATATGTAATCCCAAGTGTGTGCGAATGTTGACTACTTAACGGTTTTGGATAGGATTTTGGACGGCTGGGGCATATTTCCGAAAACTGGAATCCTGAGGCATATCCCCAAGATGACAGTCGATTTTGGGGCATATCCCCAAGTTTCCCATTAGGATTTGGTTGACATAGTTTTGTTCATTCAACAAATAACCCAAATCGGTATGATCGAAATCATGATTATCCAGTGCACCACTTCTTCATCACTACTAGAGTTTTCATTGTCAATATAAAGTTTCATTTTTGCTAACAAAATAAAAAACGCTAGTTTTTTTTTTCTCTCTACTTCTTCTTCTTTTCCAAACCTTAGAAGAGGAAATGAATTTCTACTCTAATTCTAACACTATAATCAAACACTAATTAATTTAACTAATACTAACTTAATTAATCATCACTAATGAATAAGGACATATTAACCATGAAAATAATTTGCTTAGGGGTCTTTGAAATTACTTCCTAATGATCCCTTTTTGTCTTCTAGTGATAGGCCTCAAACTAGGGAGGATATAAATCATGTTTCACTTCTTCCTTGTATTATTACCTAACTACTATATTAATGGGATGGGAATTTTTAATCAAAACTAGTCTTAAACTCGTGCTACGCGTATGTGTTAAAAAAAATGAACTCCATACTATTTTTCTTTTCTCGGTTTCTCTTAACATGACATTTTCATCCCATGCTAATTGTGAAAAATTAGACTTTTTATTAAAAAAAAAAGTAAATATTATGCTAATTTTTATCTAATTATGTAAAAATTATTTAATTTTTGCTAATTAAATGAGCAAAAATTATGATAACTTTTTATTAAAATTTTAGAATAAAAATTAAACTGGACAGTGCTATAATTTTAATCTAACTATACTTAAAAGGAAGATCCATTATCAATTTATTATATCATTCAAACTAATGAAATAGCTATGAAAAAGTAATACGTGTATATGTAAAATTTAACTATATTTTGTTGTTTTTTTCCGGAAACTAAAAAGCGTTGACTCACATCCATAGTAAAATTTATATATGTAAAATTGTATCATGCTTTGTTGTTTTTTCCAAAAACTAAAAAATGTTAACTCACATCCATAGTAAAATTTATTGTTATAATAATTAAAATGTTTGATACAAAATTAATTGGTGATTACCATGAGTGTTTTTTTATTTAATGAACTGCCAGAAGGCTAACAAACTCAAATCAAAACAAACTAAATTGACAAGTTTAGGGTAAAAACGTCCCCGTCTGTCATCATCTAATAAACTAAGATGTTTTGTGGAGGATCAGTAATCCAAACTTCATTTAATTGAACTATGGAAGCCTCTTTTGTTGATATGCAACAAAATTTGCTTCCTTGTACTCACGATTGATACGAATGTCTTCGAGCGTTTTTTCAAGAACCGGGATATCTTTAGCTAAACTTTCGAGGTACCATGGATGAGTGATTTCTCCATGACATAGTTGAACAATGTATGACGAGTCATATTCAACATCCAACTTCTAAATCCCTAAACAGATAACAAGGAGTACATCATTCCCGACTGCTCACAACTCGGCCATGTTGTTTCCATTCTAAAAAATGTGTTTTCCAAATATAACCACGAAGCAACTAGTTTCATTTATGATAACTCCACAATCCCTGCCAAAAGACATTAGAAAAAGCTCCATCGGAATTGAGTTTATGGAAACTTGTCCTATGAGATTTTTATCTGTCCAAGATCTCATATTTGTTTCTCGTGGACGTATTTGAATGACTGCAAAATAAATAAAATTTCCTAACACTTCTAATAGCCATAGCTAGAAATCTAAAGGCATCAAACTTAATTACCTTGTGAATAAGATTATTCCTACCAATCCAAATCATTCATAACACAAAATGGACAACATAATTTTATTTAACACCACCAAACTTTCCTTTCAAATAGAAAAAATACTTGATGAAATATAGAGAGATATTGTTAAGGTTAAAACACACACATGTTATAACACAAATCTTGTTACAAATAGGTTTAACACAAGTACAATTTAATAATAAATGGTAAGTAGCCTCAAAGTTAAAATGACAAAAACTACAGCTAGTGGAAGGGTTACTGACCTTCCTAGACTCCTTAAGATTAAGTTTGTTATGGGAAAGTTTCCATACAAACACCTTTATCTTGTGTGGACTGTTAAGATGCCACGGAAATTTCCAAACATCATCAATAGGGTTATATTTTCTCTTTGAGAAAGAAGAAATGAGTATGCCTTCTGATCAATAACATAAACATGTTTATTCTCACTTCAAAATTTTTGATAAGCTCTCTTTGTATCAATAGGAATATGAGTAGCTCTTATTGCCTAGTTAAATGATCATAAATAAATTTATAATATCCTTAACTTTTAGACATGAGCATTAGCACAATTGAATAAACAAGAGCATAAATAGACAAATTCTTAATCCGTGCATCACTCCAAAGATTAATATTTTTAGAATCACCTGAGCTCTATCTCAAATAATTATGATAACATCCTTATCTTTGACATATGATTTTCCAATAAACATAACTACAATTTTTAGCTTTATTAGACCATAAATGATTATACTTAAAGTACTTAGCCTAAAGTAATTTTGGTAAGTCAGAATCATGATTTCCATCAATTCTCCGAGCTATTATAGCTAGGAGAAGTAAGTTTCATAGATTAAAGTCTATAATCCTTAAACCACCATTGATGATAGGACTACAAACTTCATAACATTTAATAGTATACATACTTGTGCTATCTTTATATCCTAATCTATCCAGTATCCAAGCAAGACCAGTAGAAAACTTTATCAAAGACATATATGATTCGAGGGTTTCTTTACCAGCCATATTCAAAGTTCTAACTTTCCAACCTTGGAGCCTGTTGTTTATCTTTTCATGCATGTCTAAATAGTTTTTTTCAGTAACTTTCCCACACTATAATTGTTAGAGCACTGCTCGGTCGAACTCGCAAGCGTTGCTATCTCAAACTTGTTTGTCAAGTTTAGTTGATCAAAACTATATACTTGATTTCTAGTCTACTTATAGTTATGTCTCGGATTAGGATAGAATGTGTAGTTGAGCTTTAGACTTCACGACGTTCATCGATTGAAGATGAAGATCTACTGAGGAGAGCTTGGAGGAACTTCATCAACAAAAGGTATGTGGAGACTAAAACTTATCAATCACTCAGAAGTCTATACTATTCTATCTTCTAATAAGACTAAGTCATATAGATATATAGACTTTTACATTATACACATTTGATATTTCGAGTTGAGTTTATCTCGCGTATATATTTATCGAAATATGTGTTGGAAGCTTTTTGCTTTAACTATGTTCATCATTATTCTTGACGAGTTTAGTTGGAGACAATTTATTTGTTGGAAACTAAATATTAAGTCAAAAGATGAATATGTGAAAATTGCCTTGAAACATCTTACATGATTTGTGTGAGACAATCATTTGATGTCGACTTGGAAAGTTTCGTATTGATCATTCAATCACTTGAAAATTACTTGAAGCTAATGGTTTGTGTGAGACAGCCATTGTCGTCTTCTAAGGATATTTCAATGATTGAAATGGGAGTTTAGAATAATTAATCATGTCTGGATACAACACGGTATGCATACCTAGTATGCGAACTGTATTGTTATAATTCAGGTCCGGAAACCTTGTTTGCGTACCTAGTATGCAAATGGTTTTACCTGTAAAGGTCTGGGAACCTTGTTTGCGTACCTAGTATGTTAACGGTTTTATCTGAGTTGGGTCTGGGACAACTGTTTGCATACCTGGTTTGCGAACGGCTGGACAAGGCCAAGGTCCGGAGCTGTTGTTTGCATACCTGGTTTGCGAACACAGTGGTTAAGTTCTAAAATCGGTTAAGTATGATTCTCAAACTCATGAACTAAAACATTTATGAATTAAGGAATGCAATCTTTGCAAACCGTGGCTTAATGTTCATGAATTTATTCTTCTATAAGTACTTTGTACAATTACGAATCAATCCGATTTCGTTTCAATTTGTTCATATATATTTCTATGAGATAGTGAACAATTGAACAACTCTATTTGAAACATAATCAGATTCATTTGATTATCTTTCATGATTGATTGATCATCATATTTGATCTAGAAGTGTTAGATGAATGTGGTTAAGAAAAAAGTGTTCATATGGCTAACTTCGGTTAACTGTTATTGAGCCAACTCAATATACATGTTTAGGTACGATTACCCATATCTAAATAAAGGTACATTTTATTTGTGTGTAACAAGCTAAGACCATCTAACAGTGGAGATTGATTGCTTTATTATTAAGCAAACTTAGCTTGAATCTTAAATCAGGAGTCCATCTAACGGTGAATATTGAATGCTTTGTTACTAAGATATCTTATCTTTGATTGTTAGTAACCTTGATTTGAAAGGTTATATAAGGGAGAACTCTATCAACTGGAAAAACCTAATCCCGACACTTTCCTATGTCCTAGTTTCAAACTAGAGTCGATTCTCCTTTAACCTAGGTTTTTCCAAAACCTTATTAGGTTAACGAATTCTGTGGGAGACAGATTTATCTTTCAGAATAGACTTATCTGTGTGAGACAGATTTGTTTATAAGTTTTCGACTTTCGGTCGTAGCAACTCTTAGTTGTGGGTGAGATCAGCTAATGGAATCAAGTGCACAGAATCCGGCGTGGTTCTAGAGGCGTAAGGAACGCGACTGTACCTTAATTGGTGTGAGACTTGGTTAGGGCTCAACTACATTTCAGTCCGAAGTTAACTTGTAGTAGGATAGTGTCTGTAGCGTCTTAATACAGTGTGGTGTTCAAATCTGGACTAGGTGGTTTTTCTGCATTTGTGGTTTCCTAGTTAACAAAATTCTTGTGTCTGTGTTATTTTTTTTCCGCATTATATTCGTTTATATAATTGAAATATCACAGGTTGTGCGTAGTTCAATCAGTTGATAAATCCAACCTTGTTTGTTGGATATAACTTGATTGACACTTGGGTATTGGTCTTTGGTACCGTCCAAGTTATTTCTCATATCAATCAGGCTCACATATTTCTATCTGTCCGATTTGCTGATTGCATTGAGAAATAGAGATAAATCTCTTTGATATGTTTCTTGATAGAGCTCACTTTTAAGTTAGTTCTCTCGGAATTATATTAGAGTTTAGTCCATACAGATTGCCGACGAATTATTGGGTGTAGTTGTTATACCCCCGCTTTTTCAATTGGTATCAGCGCAGGAAAAAACGCTAAGACCTCGTAAGTCTGTGTTTGTAGCAATCTGACTCTATGGACAGAAGTTCTATCTCAAATGACGCATCACCATTTCAGAAACATTCTTACTTGGATTCACATGAGGAATCTCTCACATCTTTATCAATGCCTAAAACTGTGTATAACTGGGAATCACGCCTAGACGAATAGTTGGATAAACTTTCAGACGAAAATGATTCAGATGTTGAAAAAAATGTTGATGAGGAAGTCTCGCAATATATCAAGTTGTTTGACCATCTCATAAAGAAAAAGAAGTCAACGTCTTGTTTGACTGAGTTTCTGACTCCTCTATGTCAAGAAAACAAGAAAATGAGAAAACTCTTTAAAGGTTATGATTGTGGATATAATTTGTTACAATCCCTCCTTAAAGATCGTGAAGAAGATGTGCGTCTAAAAAATTATGAATGTGAAAATCTTCGTCGAAATCTCTTTGTGTCGAAAGAAAAACTTGCAAAATCTGAAGCAAGGTATGACTCTCAACAAAGTTGCTTTAGTGACAGAGACAATGTTTTTCTCTCCCGAGAAAAATAATTAGAGGCTGACCTATGTGTTGCTCACGAAAAGGTCAAATCGTGGGAAAAAGACTTGAAAAAGTTCAGCTCTAGCTCAACCAAATTATACACTATACTTGGAGCATGTAAAAAACATCGGGATACACGAGGTTTGGGCTATGAAGGAATAGACACTCCAAGTGTTAGTAAGATTAGTTTTGTTCATGCTAAAGACAATTTCCAACAGAAGAATCTCACTGATGGAAAAAGTGATGTTCTACCTCCAGCAGCTGAAGTACCTAAGAAGAAGGTTCACCAACCTCCTAAAACAGCTCACATGAGATTTGGAAGTAGCATTCCATTCAGTTGTCATTACTGCAGAAACAAAGGTCACCTTGAAATGAGATGTCGTTTTCGTCTACGGAATAAGAAACTTCATAACATTCTTGTTTGGATGTCTAAAGAAGTGATCAAACCTATATCTCATATTACTGGTTTTAATTTTCCAACTTTTAGACAAAGAAAGTGTTGTGATAAGCCAATCTTTATCGGTTAAAGTAATACAAAACCTTTTCACAATTTTAAAAATTGTCCAAGGAAAAATGTTATAAGGACAGAAGACTGCCTTCATGCTCCAATAAGAAGAAACACGTTTCTGAGAAAGGAAAATCCTTCAAACTCTCCTTCTATGATCAAAAAAAACCTTGGATCGAAAGGTTAAATTGTTCCTGAATACGTTGACATCAATAATCGTGTTTCGGAACTCAAGACCAGTATCAATAGACTCAAGCGCAACATTAGGAACGCAAAGAAGACAACAGTATCAGGTATCTCTTGTCCTCCTCTTATTGATTCTCTTGAAACTAATTTTATTGACTTCTCTGACGGTTTTCCAGAAGGAAAGAATGTCAACACCCTTGATGAGCAAAAAGATCATCATATTACAACTTGACTACTTCTAGTTGTGCCTCCTCATTGAGACTGTGTGAGGATGCACAAGTTTCTCAAGAAGACACTTTATTCTTGCCAAAGTGGTCTTTGTTGTTTTCGAGTTATTTCCGGTTTATTTATTTAAAAATAAATAAATGATGATCATCTTACTGTTGAGCCTTGCTCCAGTTATTTGCTACTCTTGGTAATATGGATGATCAATATCTTATAAATCAATGTTCTTTGTTGCTAGCATTGAAAAGCTTCAATAAGTGTTTTCCTTATGACAGTTGGTTAGTTTTTTATCAACAGATATCTTGTGTTCTAAATTAATTTTTGAGCTAAGAAATTCTGTCTAAAGCTAAAAACCTGTTTTGAACTTTTATTCAAAACATGTTTCTGGAATAGGCTCCTTTGGTTCGTTGGTACTGAATTTTATTCATGTCCACAAACGGTCCGTGTACTAGTTCCGTAATCGGACGTATGGTTCCAGCACCGGTGTGTTTGGAAAGATATATATGTGACCCTAGGGTTTATTCTATATATGTTTTTCTTAGGAATAAACCCTAGGGTCACATATAGATCATATATATATATATATATATATATATATATAAGATTGATTGTGATTTCTTAGATATACATACGTTCCGTAACCAGAAGAAACGTTTCTGTGGTACCATGGACTGCACGATGAATGGATGCAAAAAGTAAGTCAAAGGTGAAGATAGCAAGGTTATCGAGTTTCATGAGAATCCCCTCATCATAACTTGTTACTATGCATGCGATCATGAAGATAATAGACATGTTCAGATGTCATCTGATTTGGTTGGGAATCTTCTCCGAGATTTTTGGGTTGTACGTGAACAACTTGCAATTGCAACAAAGAATCTTGAGTTTCTGAAGACTGAACTGAAGAAAGCAACTGATGATCTTACTATTATTCGATCTCTAATTGCTGACTGTATGTCTAAGTGTTTCAGTTTGATTTGATTTTATTCTATCTAGGAAACTTCTTATGAGAATTTATTCTTATGTTTTAAGAAGGATAACTAGGGTTTGGAATAGCAAATATTGTGGTTACACATAGCTATTTCAACGATTTTCATCTTGCAATGTTTATAGATTTATTTATATAAATTCTAAGTTATTTGGAAGATGATTTTTCAGTATTAATCTTTATTGGTTTTATATATTGCAAAAATATTTTATGGGATATGTTATGTTTACGTCCGTTAACTATGATTATCTCATATATGCTCAAAAGTTAAGTCTATTGTGTCATTATGCAAATATTGATAAAAGATAGAATGAACTATTGAAAATTCCGCAGTATTGATCTTTCCCGGATCCACTTTTATGTGAAAGTAATGTATGGCTCCGTAAGTTTTCTTACGTTGAGCGTTTCCGATTAAATTAATCAATAAGGTCTCTTGTGGTTAATTTATTCGAGTTTATCGGATACAAATCCATGTGGTTTGTTAATGTTCAAAGAAATCCTTATTTTCTTGTAAAATTAAGGTCGCTCATGTTGTTCTTTCGGGAATAACATCAAATGGAGGGGTGTTCTTAATTGAACTTGTGCTTAATTGCCATATATTTATGGGGAGTGCGGTTGTGGAATATTGTAGGAGTTATCTTGTATCTTAATAAACTCCTTGATGAATACACTAAGTTCCGACTATATGAAATCATTGAAACAAAGTTGATATGTTCTCTTTTAGTCATGAATTATCTCTTTGAGATTTCATTATGATCCCGTAGTTTTCGTACCTTTGCCAATTTATATTGACAAAAAGGGGGAGAATTATTTGGTAGTTCACACTACATGCATATGGTTTACGGATTATTATGTAAGGGGGAGTGGTTTTCATTGTGAGATGAAGTATTGACTAAGAGGGAGTGATACATATCACCGTAGTATTGTTGTCAAAGTTGTGATGCAATTGGACTTTGATTCTGTGTAATAATACTATGAAACTGTATAACAATAATTGAGAAAATCTGTTCTTCTTATTGTTATGGCTACGGATCTTCAAAAACAATGATGCTGAGTTGAACACGTTCAGAATCGCTGGAGTACTTGGAGTAGAGAAAAATTCAAGGAGTGTTGAAGAGCCAAGGTGTAATACCCCGATATTCGGCAGTGGTTGGCCGAGTGGAATATAAGTAATGATTTGTCCTTTCCTAACACCGAGGCCTTTTCTGCATAATTGGCTCCAGAGTTGGAAAAAAACTCTACAGTTAAGCGTGCTCGTGCGGGAGTAGTCCAGGGATGGGTAACCATCCGGGAAGTTTCTGCTGGATTACCGCAGCGATGCCCGTTGAAAACTCCACATTGCCGGATGACCGCAGTGGCAAAGTGGGGACAATATCGGTGGAGGGACGGGTCATTACACAAGGAAATCAAGCATGATGGATGAGAAGCTACAAAGTTTATTTATTTTGTAATCCATATGTATTGATAGTTTTTCAATTAAAATTGACAAAGGGGGAGTTTGTTAGAGCACTTCTCGGTCGAACTCGCAAGCGTTGCTATCTCAAGCTTGTTTGTCAAGTTTAGTTGATCAAAACTATATACTTGATTTCTAGTCTACTTATAGCTATGTCTCGGATTAGGATAGAATGTGTAGTTGAGCTTTAGACTTCACGACGTTCATCGATTGAAGACGAAGATATACTGAGGAGAGCTTGGAGGAACTTCATCAACAAATGGTTTGTGGAGACTAAAACTTATATATCACTCAGAAGTCTATTCTATTCTATCTTCTAATGAGACTAAGTCGTATAGCTATATAGACTTTTACATTATACACATTTGATATTTCGATCTGAGTTTATCTCGCGTATTTATTTCTCGAAATATGTGTTGGAAGCCTTTTGCTTTAACTATGTTCATCATTATTCTTGACGAGTTTAGTTAGAGACAATTTATTTGTTGGAAACTAAATATTAAGTCAAAAGATGAATATGTGAAAATTTTATTGAAACATCTTACATGAGTTGTGTGAGACAATCATTTGATCTCGACATGGAAAGTTTCGTATTGATCATTCGATCACTTGAAAATTACTTGAAGCTAATGGTTTGTATGAGACAGTCATTGTCGTCTTCAAAGGATGTTTCAATTATTGAAATGGGAGTTTAGAACAATTAATCATGTCTGGATACAACACGGTATGCATACCTAGATTCGAACTGTATTGTTATAATTTAGGTCCGGGAACCTTGTTTGT
Organism: Papaver atlanticum; assembly: GCA_023531105.1. Classification (NCBI taxonomy): domain Eukaryota; kingdom Viridiplantae; phylum Streptophyta; class Magnoliopsida; order Ranunculales; family Papaveraceae; genus Papaver; species Papaver atlanticum. Next base: position 641,084 of record JAJJMB010012161.1, read on the forward strand.
GTACCTAGTATGCGAACGGTTTTACCTGTAAAGGTTTGGGAACCTTGTTTGCGTACCTAGTATGCGAACGGTTTCACCTGAGTTGGGTTCGGGACGGCTGTTTTCATACCTGGTTTGCGAACGGATGGACAAGGCCAAGATCTGGAGCTGTTGTTTGCATACCTGGTTTGCAAACACAGTGGTTAAGTTCTAAAATCGGTTAAGTATGATTCTCATACTCATGAACTAAAACATTTATGAATTAAGGAATGCAATCTTTGCAAACCGTGGCTTAATGAAACATAAACTCCAACATAAACACCGACAACACTTGCCTATGAGACGTTCATTTCTCCTGACTGGATAATTTCTTTTCTTTTTTATGAATGAGACATAAACTCCAAAAAAACTAGAAAATAATAGTAGTAATATAAAAATTACGAGAAAACTAACATCAAATGTGAAAATATAATAACAAATTAATGCAAATTATGTATTATTGATAGACACATTTTTGTGTCTGATTTGATCTCAATTATCTATTTTGTTAGTGCTTATTTTTGTACTTATTATGGTGTTTTATGTATTTGTCGGTATCTTTGGAGAAATTAACTCTTGCGGAAAAATTGTCTCGAAAAGTAATATTTTGCACCCCGGGAGAAAATTACTAATGGCGCCTCAGAAAAGTGTTAAAGGCACCCCATGAAATGTGTTAAAGCGCCCAAGAAAAGTTACAAATATACCTCTAAAATTACTAAAGGCACCCCCAAGGCAAGTGCTAAGGGGACCCCAACAGAGGATAGGGGCATCCATTTTCTTCTTCGTTTGAACCCAAAAATTGGTGGGAAAATGTTGCACTCACCCGACAGAATTAGGGTTTGATTTTTGGAGTTGTTTGGAGGGGACTAAATCGCTGATTTTGATTGGGTATGGTTGATTGGGCTATACAATGCTGATATGGGTGCTGGATTGGATTATAATTGGCTAGAATAATCGGATTTGATAAAACAGGGAAGTATAGTTACATGGAGAGATATTTTCAGGATTTTGATTATTTTGGGGAGATTTCATGGGGCCAGAGTGTGTTTGACAACTTATGAATGTGCGGGGAACGTGTTTGGATACAGATAAACCACCGTAAATGCGTGAAGGAGTTAAACAGGGAAATTATTCCCGTGATATTGCAGAGAAGGAAAGAAAATTAGACGGAGTTATGGAGGATATATCTTGGGCATGTGTTATATAAAGGGTGTTGGGAGGTCATAAAAGAGTTACGGAGAGTTGGGAGAAAATACAGAGCAAGAAAAATCGAGTTTATGAATTTTTTGCTGCTGCTGCAAGAGGAAGAACACGAAAAACAAAAACTGTTTAAGACAGTCGTTAAAAAATCGTGGTTTATTCTCACTGTTAAGACTGTTGGTTCAGCGATAGTTCAATAGTTACATCAACACATATCTTATTCTGTAACATTGAGTTTGCAACGAAAGTAAGCGTTGTAAATTTTCGATTTTCATTATTTTCTCCCAATTTCATCTTTGTACACAATTTTTGAGCATGAATCAATATCTTGAAAGAGTTTACACCATGATGAGCTAATTCTCGCGTAACCAAGGAATAGAGGAAGCTATTTACGCATGATTGATGGGTAACTATTTTATTTTCTGTAGTTTTAATTTATAATTCACTTAATCACTGCTTTGGCAGAGTTTTAAATTTATTGCATTATTTTCTTAATTACTTGTGATTCAATTTGATAGGTTATACTTTCTTTAATCAATTGATAATCTATGCTTAGGTAATACAATTAATATTTGAGAATATATCTGATTATTTGTGAATTAAGAAATAAAAAAACTAGAAGGTAACTAGAGTTTTGAAATATTTGTAACATCATTCAATCATGTGTAATAGTGGAATCTAGTGTCTTGGTTGTCTTTAAATCTTGAAATCAATTTTAAATTAAGTATATCTTTATTATTAGTTTTGAAAATTTAGGTCTAAAATCAAAAATCTTCACAAGTCTTAAACAAACTTTCTTACCACAATCACAATCATATCACTTATTGTTAGAGCATTGCTCGGTCGAACTCGCAAGCGTTGCTATCTCAAGCTTGTTTGTCAAGTTTAGTTGCCAAAACTATAAGTCTTGATTTCTAGTCTACTTATAGCTAAGTCTCTGACTAGGATAGTAAGTGTAGTTGAGCTCTAGACTCCACGACGTTCATTGAATGAAGACGAAGAACTACTCAAAGGAACTTTTGGAACTTCATCAACAAAAGGTATGTGGAGACTTGAACTTATCTATCACTCAAAAGTCTATCTATTCTATCTCCTATTTTGAGACAAAAGTCATATTGCTATATAGACTTCAATTATACACATTTGTTATTTCGAGCCGAGTTTATCTCGCTCATCTATTTCTCGAAATATGTGTTGGTAAGCTTTCGCTTTAGCCAAGTTCATCTTTAATCGTGACGAAAGTCATGTTGATTATTTCAATAACTTGAAAATCGCTTTGATGAAAATAGTTTGTGGATAACAACTATTATAACATCCTCTAAGAAAGTTTCAATGATTGAAATGAGAGTTTAGATCAAGTAACCATGTTTGGATATAAACATAGTGTGCTCTCACATTTGTGTAAAAGTCCAAAACAGGGAACCTAAAGTATGCGTACCCGTACGCATACTGGCGGTTGTTGGAAATCCGGGTAAGTATGCGTACCCGTACGTATACTGGCGGAAAGTTCACGTTCGTGAATTTCTGCTAGAGTTTGGAAGTGAAAATTAACTCAATCCGGTCACTTAAGTATGCGTACCCGTTTGCATACCTGAGAAGGTTACTTTCTAAAATCGGTTTGTTCATGTACTAAACCATTTATATAATAAGGAATGCAATCTTTGCAAACCGTGGCTATAATGTCATGAATTGATTCGAGTGAATCAAAATTGATTTTGCTTTGATTGTGTCTTGTATACTTCTAAGAGATCTAAGCAATTGAACAACTCTCTAGCTAGTTCATTTGAGTCACTTGAACTAGTTATGGTGAAGATGAATAAGGTTGATATGAAAGTGCTCATATGGCTAACCATTGGTTAACTATTATTGAACCAACTAAGTGTACACGTTTAGGTACGGTTACCCAAACCTAAATGAAGGTGCATTTCATTTGTGTATAACAAGCTAAGTTCGATCTAACGGTTGAAAGATATTAGCTTGAATCTAATCAGGTTTCATCTAACAGTGAATATTGAATGCTTTGTTACCAAGGTAACTTAGATTGCAAACCCTGATTTGAAATCTATATAAAGGAGAACTCCAGTAACTAGGAAACCTAATTCCCACACCTCTTGTGTGATGCTAGTTGCATAAGCTAGAGTCGATTCTCCTTTAACCTTAGGTTTTTTACGAAACCCTGTAGGTTAACGACTTAAAAACTTCATTGGGATTATGAAGCCAGACCCAACTATTTTTTTCTCTATAGTTGCGTGATCTGATTTTGCTGTTTTCTATCGTGATTGAGTACAATCGTAAGATAGGCTTGAGATTTATATCTCCGATAGGCAAGATAGAAAAGTAGTCACAAACACCTTCGTCTCATCGTTTGTGATTCCACAATATCTTGTTTCGTTAATCGATTAAGATTATTGTGAGGCGATTGATAATACTAGGCTGTTCTTCGGGAATATAAGTCCGGGTTATCAATTGGTTCTTGTTCACCTTGATTTATCAAAAGACGGAACAAAAAATCGTAGGTATATCGGTGGGAGACAGATTTATCTATTCAATAGACTTTTCTGTGTGAGATCAACAACTCTTAGTTGCTGATCTCTTAGGTTATTCAATTGTTTATCAAGTCTTCAACTTTGGGTCGTAGCAACTCTTAGTTGTGGGTTAGATCAGCTAAGGGAATCAAGTGCGTAGTATCCTGGTTGGATCAGAGACGTAAGGAACGCAATTGTACCTTGAATCAGTGTGAGATTGATTAGGGTTCAACTATAGTCCAGACCGAAGTTAGCTTTGTAGTAGGATAGTGTCTGTAACGGCTTAATACAGTGTGGTGTTCAAATCTGGACTAGGTCCCGGGGTTTTTCTGCATTTGCGATTTCCTCGTTAACAAAACTTCTGGTGTCTATGTTATTTCATTTCCGCATTATATTTTGTTATATAATTGAAATATCACAGGTTGTGCGTTGTATCGATCAATTAGGAAATCCAACCTTTGGTTGTTGATTGAAATTGATTGATCCTTGAACATTGGTCTTTGGTGCCATTCAAGTTATTTCTCTTGTATTCAATCAGGATCGCATTCCTATTTGTCTGATTGCGGATTAAATCAAGAAATTGAGATATAACCCTTTGATATACTGTTTATTAAGATTTATTCTGACTGTCTAGTTGATTCTCTTGAAAGTATATTGGAGTAAGTCCTCTCAGATTTCCAAACGAATTGTTGGGTGTGGTTTTTATACTCCCGTTTTTTCAATTGGTATCAGAGCAGGCAAACACGTTTAAGACCTCATAAGTCTGTGTTTGTAGCGATCTGACTCTATGGACAGAAGTGTTATCTCTGATAACGCAACACCATCTCAGATTGACTCTGATTTGGTTCAAAATCTAGAGACATCTTAGATATCTCCCTTATCTTCTCCTTTGATTGAATATGTGTTCAACTGGGAAAAATGCTTAGATGAACAGTTGGATGATCTTTCAAATGAAAGTGATTCAAAAGAAGGACAAAGTATTGATGAGGAAGTCTCTCAATATAACAAGCTCTTTTACCATGTATTAAAGGGAAAGAAGTCAACAGCTTGTTTGGATAAATATCTGGCACCTCTCTGTCAAGAAACAGAAAACAAAGAAAACTCTTTAAAGGTTATGATTGTGGCTACAAACTCTTACAATCTACCGTTAAAGATCGAGAAGAAGATGTACGTTCAAAAAGGTCCGAATGTGATAATCTTCTTCGAAATCTCTTTGTGTTGAAAGAAATACTTGCAGAATCTGAAGCAAGATATGACTCTCAACAAAAATGTTTCAATGACAGAGAAATCAGTCTTCTCGCCAAAGAAAAACTTTTGGAGACTAATCTAGCTGCTGCTCTTGATAAGGTGAATTCACTGGAAGAGAATCTGAAGAAAAAAAAATCAATTCTAGCTCTACAAAATTATCTTCTATGCTGGGAGCATGTAAAGAACATCGTGATACACGTGGTATGGGCTATAAAGGAATAGACGCTACAAGCACTAGTAAGATCAATTTTGTTCGTTCTAATGACAAGTCTCTAAATGAAAAAACTTCTTCAACAGCTGATGTTCCAAGGAACAAGGATTGTCCACCTTCGAAATCAACTCACATGAGAACAATGAAGAACAATTCATTCAACTGTTATTATTGCGGAAACAAAGGACACCTTGAAAGGAAGTGTCGTTTCCGACCGAGGAATGAAAAACTTCATAACATTCTTGCATGGATGTCTAAAGAAGTTGAAAAGATGAGGGTACCCAAATATACCTCAATCTAAAAAAAAATCCACATATAATTCCTTTCTCCGAAAGTGATTGTCTATAGACTGAGTCGAGACAATACAACTAATCGGTTCACACTTCGTGTGATCATCTATGGATATGAGATCGAGACAATACGAAAACAAAATAACTTGTGTGATTGACTATGGATACAAGATCGAGACAATACAACAACGAAGTATGTTTACTTGATAATAGGTTCGGACTTAACCAAACACAATAGGATTGCTATCAAGTAAATAGGAATTAACGTTTGTGTATTTTACTTCTAATAATAATAAAACAATTATAATTGCGGAAATAGAAAAGTAAAAGACACAGCAAGATTTTGTTAACGAGGAAACCGCAAATGCAGAAAAACCCCGGGACCTTGTCCAGAATTGAATACTCTCAGGATTAAGCCGCTATACAAAATATAAACCAACTTCGTATAGTTGAGACCAAGCAACTAAACCTATAGTTCACCTAGTTCCGTCTGTATCCCTGCGCCTCCAACTTGTAATAAGTCACGCACTTGGAACAATTCCTTTGGTTCGTATTCCAAACAGTAAAGGAATAACAAATCTGTTCGGTAACAACTCTTTTCAATCAAGTGATATGAGTTTGACAAAAGGCTCTTCCGTTTATCCCAATAACTCCTTTGTCAGGTTCTTAGATCTATCCAATAACAACTACCAAAGTAATTGTAAAGATTTTGCAATCAATACTTCAAATCACAAAGAAACGTATTGATGCCGATCTACTCAACTAATCAATCTAGATTATCACAAAGATAAACCGATTATAGTTGGATCCCCAGCCGATCAAGTTTTGTGCACACCAAAGATTATGAACCCAAATTAGAAATCTTCTTCGTCTTAAAATCTTCTTAGATCTTCAATAAACACCTGCACACTATCAACTTGACTCTCTTGTTATCAATCACATACAGAACGGAGTCTGTTAACAATGGATTATCACAAGACATCTTTATATCTACAAACAGTTCTAAAGATCCCCGTCGAAACTTCGATCTGGTTTGAGTGAATCTTATATCAGAAGAGAAGATTCTCAAGCATAAACAAACTAGGTGCAATCAAAGTTCAACAACCGTTAGTCAATCAAATCAATCAAAAACTAATAATAAACTGCAATTATCTAGTTTCCTACCAACGGTACTCGTAGAGCTTCCCAATCCCAAACAAGTCTTTAAAATGAGCGGTCGTAAGAGATTTCGCCTAATTAGGGTACTTTCCTCTCCGAATAGACGGCTCCACCAGTAACAACACAACTAGGTAGTTTTGCTTGCTCTGAGGATTAGTTTGCTCGAAATGCAAACTTCAATATTTATAGACCAAGGAATTTCCAAAACCTAATATTCTCAAAGATATGAAATAAGGGAAAAAACGGTTTTCATAATTCCTGGAAATGCATTGTCAAAATATTGACCGAAATCTCAGTATAAAATCTCCAACTAGTAAATGCACATTACTAATTTTTATTTTATAAAGATATGCATTTTAATTGCTGGAAATTAAAAGCATATAAAAATAAAAACCTTAATTAAAAGATTCTCAATTTATTTCGATCCGGGATTCTCCTTTAGCTATTAAGGAATATCTTTGAACAATAAAAGATAAGAGTTATTGCACATGTTCAAAGTATGTCGACATCTTTACTTTGTAAATCCTTTTTCATATTTACAATCTTGGAACCGATTTGCCATACTTCTAAACAAGTTTAGAATTTGTTCATCTGACTTCCAAGAACTATGTGATTGATTATCCTATCAAATCACCAATCATGGGTTTAAACGGTTCTACCAAACAAGTTTCAGTTCTACCTCCATGTGGGTACTAGGATCGGTCAAACTAGCTTTCCAAAAATTGGTTGACTAGGTACTAGGATCGGTTACCACATATATATGGTATCTAACTTGTATTCGGTTGCACAAGTCATAGGATTGGTTACCAATCACTAAGAATTTGTTGCACCTCTTACAAGGTTCGATTCCCCTACTTGTGATCGGTTGCACCTCTTACTAGGATCGGTTCCCCAATGTCTAGAGTTGGTCATACCAATTATAGTAAATCGATCATACCATTTCAGGTGATTACTTAAGATCGGTTTCACTAATAAAAGTCATACCAATACAAAAGTCAGGCCTTGTGAATAGTTTTACCAAGATACATAAACAAGTTATGAGCGGTTATACTAAACACACATATTGGTAATCCAAAGATTTGCAATGAATAACAATACCAATAAGCCTAGCGATTTTGTAATACCCCGATATTCGGCAGTGGTTGGCCGAATGGAATATAAGTAATGATTTGTCCTTTCCTAACACCGAGGCCTTTTCAGCACAATTGGCTTCAGAGTTGGCAGAAAACTCTGCAGTTAAGCGTGCTCGAGCGGGATCAATCCAGGGATGGGTGACCAACCGGGAAGTTGCTGCTGGATAACCGCAGCGATGCCCGTTGAAAACCCCGCACTGCTGGATAACCGCAGTGGCTAAGTGGGGACAGGTACGGTGGAGGGACGGGTCATTACAAATGGTATCAGAGCCGACGACGGGGTTGGTCCAGGTGCTTCTCATGAGGGGTAGGGAACGTCGGATATCTGGGCTTGCGAATATATTCTGGAGCCGAGGACGACTCCAATTTAAGGTGGTGGTATTGTAATACCCCTATATTCGGCAGTGGTTGGCCGAATGAAATATAAGTAATGATTTGTCCTTTCCTAACACTGAGGCCTTTTCAGCACAATTCGCAGTGGCCAAGTGGGGACAGTATCGGTGGAGGATCGGGTCATTACAAATGGTATCAGAGCCGACGACGGGTCACCTGCGGAGGGTGGGAAGGTACGCTGGACGGGGTTGGTCAAGGTGCTTCTCATGAGGGGCAGGGAACGTCGGAGATCTGGGCTTGCGAATATATTCTGGAGCCGAGGACGACTCCAATTTAAGGTGGTGGTATTGTAATACCCCGATATTCGGCAGTGGTTGGCCGAATGGAATATAAGTAATGATTTGTCCTTTCCTAACACCGAGGCCTTTTCAGCACAATTGGCTTCAGAGTTGGCAGAAAACTCTGCAGTTAAGCGTGCTCGGGCGGGAGAAATCCAAGGAATTGTAACCTCCCGGGAAGTTGCTGCTGGATAATCGCAGCGATGCCCATTGAAAACCCCACACTACCGGATAACCGCAGTGGCTAAGTGGGGACAGTATCGGTGGAGGGACGGGTCATTACAGATTTCCCTTTCGATTCATAACACAGGTTTATGAATTGTACTTCCTTTAAACGAATGTAAAAACATTGTATCCTAGGATGAAATCTTCACCCATACCCATACATAATCACAATAGCATTCATACGATTATGTCGATGTCTTATATACGAAGTTCAAAAGATAGACGTTATACTTCGTATTGTAATTCCTTAATACTATGTCTAACTAGAGCATAATAATTCACAGCTTCGCAGTTATGTTTTCAATATGCAGGACTTGAAAGATACGTTAGGAATGAAACAGTTCAAGTCAAATATTACTAACCTCAAGTGGAAGGATGATGTCGTCGTTGTAGCTCTTTACTTCTTCACATTCTTCAAGTCTTCACATAATACTTGTAAGTCTCATATCCTAGTAACTTTCTAGCTAACCTATACGAAGTTGACTCTAGTAAATAATCAAGCGACTCTTTAAATGAGTTTTGATTCACTAAAATATGACAACCAAACTTGATATACCAACGCTTGGTGGGTTCAACCGAGCTATGCTATAACAATCTCCCCCTTTGTCAATTTTAGTGACAAAACTCTTATATCATATGGATAAACAAATTACAAGAATTCATTACGCATACGCTTGATTCCAAGTTTCAACAGCACAATAACCTGTATACATTCAATCCATAAATGCCGTTGTTGACATTATAATAACAAAGCTAATACTCCCCCTAAAGGTAAGATAGGTAGATTTTCAATCCGCGCATCTTTGTTATTCCTTTGTAGTTAAGATAACCACAAGTATCAATATGATATGTTACTCCCCCTTAGTCTATGCTTTCACTCTTTCGTTAGATATAACGTTTAAGCACCATTGTCCTTTCCTTAGTGATACTAAATCACTTGTTTACTCCATATATTTCTCCCCCTTTATGTCACAAAATGACAAAGGCACGAGCAAATAAAGGACAAACCGAAAGGATCTTACAAATCTCAAAAGACTTGCAAAACCTATAAGAGTTAAGCACGAGGGTTCCACACACCATTTTTGATAACCAATATCAAAACCGAAACTACAAACTAATTTTGTTTTGATATGTTACCAAGGAAACAATTGCCCGAAGCAATTTTCCCTAATAGTTTAGCAAATCAAAAATAGACTAAGCGCCTTAGTTCCTTTGCTAAACCAATTGTACAAATACAATCGCTTGTTCGATAAGACCAAACTAAAGATCATAATTAACTATATTTTTCTCATTAGGTTCTAATTATTCAAATAATAACTTAGACCTTTCACTTTTAAACAAGACAAATACTAGGTTAGTTAACTAGCATTTCTTGTTAAGGCATTCGATTAGACTTGAATAACCGAAACCTCCACTTTGATAAGTCTAACTAAGATCAGAATTAACTTAGTTTCTCTTATCCGGAATCCAATTGGACTAAACAATTCATCCCGAAAAGCTCTTTTGTTAAGCCATAAACAATTCATACAAACCTACATAAATCAACTTGCATAATTATTTACCTCAACTGGAAGCAATTGAAACAATCATAGGCATTATAGTACCACAATTGCACCGAAATTTTGTAAGCCTAAACAATTGATACCAAACAATAAAGCAATATAACAATAGTTTTTCTTAACCGGAAACAATTGAATCACACATACATCCATACACAAATAATGGAATAAAACATCAATTGTACCAAAATTTTGTTAAGCAAAAGAAATAAAAATATGCAATAAAATTCAGGATTTTCTTAAACAGGAAAACGATTAACTAACAAAGTCGTTACCTCAAGTTCCGCATCCTCTTCTCCCCTTAAGATATGTCATTAAGCACCAGTTCAAGATAGAACTCTCCCCCGTTATGTTGTCATCCTCTTGCAAGAAAAAAAAACAACAACAACCAACCTTTACCAGAGAAAGGTTGAAAACCGGTTTTAACTTATGCAATGCAAAAGTTGAAACCCCGAAACACATATGCTTTTATGCTAAACCAAACGATTCAACATATTGTGACTTTTTCACATATTTGTTTCAATCAGAACCCCTTATGATCCTTTGATAAAGTGTACCAACATAGCTAGAACTTAATCCTTCTAAACCAAAAAGTCACCCAAACCATAAGGGTTCACACCATATGAGATCGAATATTAAGGTCATGAAAACAGAAATCAAACATCTCATAAACATACATATTAATAAAATAAAGCATTCAATCACAGGCTATGTAATCGAAAAACTATCACAAGAAAAATTATAAACTAATAATTTTATTCATAAAAAAGATAGTTTTATTCATAATAGACCTTATACAATTATTGAAAGAAATCAAAAAACTGATGTCTATTTTTCTTGGAAATAATTATTGGGAGGAACATTCCTTGTGATCCAGTACTTTTCGACGCTCTTCTTCTATTTCCGATTCTTGATTCCAAAACTATGATTCAATCTTTAGAATTCCTTTAAGAGTTTCTGGATCTTTTCGAGCAGCAAAGCCCAATTGTTTTTGAAAACAGTCAAGTTGTTTTCCAAGAATTTAAAGATGAACTAGAAGAGACTTGTTGTTAGAATTCGGTGAAATCCTTTCAACCGTTTCATTACTAGATTGAACTCCAATCATTTGACATATAATCTTTTTAGAGACAGTCGTAATGCTTCTCATGACATCAAAATCATCTCCCGCGATGAATTCACAAATCTTTGTAATTGTACATGGAAAACCGAGATGCCTCTTTATTCCTGGGGAAGAAATAGAATCTGAGATTTTGATCATTTGACTGACAATGATTCCACAGATAACAATTTGAGAATCTCCTTTTAACATAAAATAAACAAATTCTGCAAAATCTTTATCCCAAGCTGACGTATCTCTAGTGCTTGCAAATAGGGTTGCTAAAGCAAGTTTGCCGAATACCCTTAGGTGAAAGGGTATATCTTTTGTTGGTAATCTACCACTTTCCCACTCTGTCGATCTTCCAATGAGATGTGTTGAAATGGTATCATGCTCAATTTCAACTCCAGTAATCAAGTGATTACATTCCACATTGTACTCAATAGCATTAGAAATTGTCTTACGATCAACATAGTAGAGTCCTTGACCAACAAGAGTAACAAAAGTAAGATTTTTATGATCAACATTATGAATATTCGCATAAAAAACTCTTACCATATCAGGTGAATATTTTTCAAAATCAAAAAGTTTTCCCCAGTTCCGATCTTGAACAAACTTCACATAATCCTTATCTTGGACATCTGGATAGAATTTCTTTTCAGTAGTGAATTTCATTCTCTTGAGAGTTTCGTATTTATTAAAGCATGAGCTGTCAACAAAGCGAGTAAATTCATGCCTTTCATCAATACTGTTAGGAAATCTGATCCTATCAATATCATCGTATCTGACCCGATTATCAGATGATGTGTCCCTTGATTTCCTCTTTCTCATACTTGCAAAAATATGAAAAACCCTAGTTGCGGTTTCGATCAATCTTCCCCAATATGTTTGTATACATAGCAAGAGATTATCTTTTATAGGAAGAATAAATATCAAAAACCGGAAATAACTAGCTTTAGGAAATTCTATCAAAATCGGAAACTGAGGCTTGTGGGGAAACAATTCCGATTTTATATTTAGGTCTTTCTTTTGGAAAACCGGTTTTTCATGGTCTGGATCTTTATCTTGGATTGATTCTATGTTTTTGTCCAAAAATCTGTTTACTCTTTTATTATGAGAATTTGATAACATCATTTGAGATTCACTCAAGAATTTTCTAATAGAGTATGCAGAGATAAATTTGAACATAATTTGATATTTGTTAAAAATACCATTAGAATCATGAATCCTGAAATATTTCAGAAGATCACTTGCTTCATTAAAACAGTTGTGAGGTGTATTGAAGCAATCCATTGTTAATAGAATTATTAATTGAAAAAACATTCCTTGTAAGGTTACAAGGTTTCCAAAATCGCATCCTAGATAGCGATACATTGACAGTCTTAGATCTGAAAATGTACATATATATACTTTGGTAGGATATCCAAAATATATTTAAGATTCCATATTTTTCAAGAATACAATAGCCATGGTTCATGTAATAAAAAATTATGAGAGAAATCTTATGCATTTTCGAGATACGGCCTGTCTCATAGAGCATTGTATCATTGTCACAGTTAGTATCAAACACAATGATATACAATCCTATGGAATCGAAAGAATTATGTAAGTAATCCTCGACAAACATAGATATAATTCATGTTTCTAAAGTAATTAGGAATAAGAGTATTATATACTTCATTCGTGTTTTCCACCATGAATTTTTTGAAGTAGTAAAATCCTGCCGTTGCATTAACTGAATCAACTATTAGATTCAATTTCTTATATGTTGGATCGTACGAAACACAGATTGTTAGATCTTTTCGTGTTTTCCTGCTCTGATACCAATTGAAAAGATGAGGGTACCCAAATATACCTCAATCTAAAACTTTTCCACCTATAAGTCTTTTCTCGGAAAGTGATTGTCTATGGACTGAGTCGAGACAATACAACTAATCGGTTCACACTTCGTGTGATCGTCTATGGATACGAGATCGAGACAATATGACAACAAGATAACTTGTGTGATTGACTATGGATACAAGATCGAGACAATACAACAATGAAGTATGTTTACTTGATAATAGGTTCGGACTTAACCAAACACAATAGGATTGCTATCAAGTAAATAGGAATTAATGTTTGTGTATTTTACTTCTAATTATAATAAAACAATTATAATTGTGGAAATAGAAAAGTAAAAGACATAGCAAGATTTTGTTAACGAGGAAACCGCAAATGCAGAAAAACCCCGGGACCTTGTCCAAAATTGAATACTATCAGGATTAAGCCGCTATACAAAATCTAAACCAACTTCGTATAGTTGAGACCAAGCAACTAAACCTATAGTTCACCTAGTTCCGTCTGTATCCCTGCACTTCCAACTTGTAATAAGTCACGCACTTGGAACAATTCCTTTGGTTCGTATTCCAAACAGTAAAGGAACAACAAATCTGTTCGGTAACAACTCTTTTCAATCAAGTGATATGAGTTTGACAAAAAGCTCTTCCGTTTATCCCAATAAACTCCTTTGTTAGGTTCTTAGATCTATCCAATAACAAATACCAAAGTAATATTCAAGATTTTGAAATCAATACTTCAAATCACAAAGAAACGTATTGATGCCGATCTACTCAACTAATCAATCTAGATTATCACAAAGATAAACCAATTATAGTTGGATCCCCAGCCGATCAAGTTTTGTGCACACCAAAGATTATGAACCCAAATTAGAAATCTTCTTCGTCTTAAAATCTTCTTAGATCTTCAATAAACACCTGCACACAATCAACTTGACTCTCTTGTTATCAATCACACACAGAACGGAGTCTGTTAACAATGGATTATCACAAGACATCTTTATATCTACAAACAGTTCTAAAGATCCCCGTCGAAACTTCGATCTGGTTTGAGTGAATCTTATATCAGAAGAGAAGATTCTCAAGCATAAACAAACTAGGTGCAATCAAAGTTCAACAACCGTTAGTCAATCAAATCAATCGAAAACTAATAATAAACTGCAATTATCTAGTTTCCCACCAACGGTACTCGTACAACTTCCCAATCCCAAAGAAGTCTTTAAAACGAGCGGTCGTAAGAGATTTCGCCTAATTAGGGTACTTTCCTCTCCGAATAGACGACTCCACCAGTAACAACACAACTAGGTAGTTTTGTTGGCTCTGAGGATTAGTTTGCTCGAAATGCAAACTTCAATATTTATAGACCAAAGAAGTTTGGACACCAAGGAATTTCCAAAACCGAATATTCTCAAAGATATGCAATAAGGGCAAAAACGGTTTTCATAATTCCTGGAAATGCATTATCCAAATATTGACCGAAATCTCAGTAGAAAATCTCCAACTAGTAAATGCACATTACTAATTTTTATTTTCTAAAGATATGCATTTTAATTGCTGGAAATTAAAAGCATATAGAACTAAAAACCTTAATTAAAAGATTCTCAATTTATTTCGATCCGGGATTCTCCTTTAGCTATTAAGGAATATCTTTGAACAATAAAAGATAAGAGTTACTGCACATGTTCAAAGTATGTTGACATCTTTACTTTGTAAATCCTTTTTCATATTTACAATAATTTATATACTTACAATCTTGGAACCGATTTTCCACACTTCCAAACAAGTTTAGAATTGGTTCATCTGACTTCCAAGAACTATGTGATTGACTATCTGATCTTGTTGTTGTTTATCGTGATTGAGTACAATCGTAAGATTGGCTTAAGATTTATATCTCCGATAGGCAAGATAGAAAAGTAGTCACAAACACCTTCGTCTCATCGTTTGTGATTCCACAATATCTTGTTTCGTTAATCGATTAAGATTATTGTGAGGCGATTGATAATACTAGGCTGTTCTTCGGGAATATAAGTCCGGGTTATCAATTGGTTCTTGTTCACCTTGATTTATCAAAAGACGGAACAAAAACTCGTAGGTATATCGGTGGGAGACAGATTTATCTATTCAATAGACTTTTCTGTGTGAGACAGATTTGTTTATCAAGTCTTCGACTTTGGGTCATAGAACTCTTAGTTTTTGGTGAGATCATCTAAGGGAATCAAGTGCGTGGTATCCTGCTGGGATCAGAGACGTAAGGAACGCAATTGTACCTTGAATCAGTGTGAGATTGATTAGGGTTCAACTACAGTCCAGACCGAAGTTAGCTTTGTAGTAGGATAGTGTCTGTAACGGCTTAATATAGTGTGGTGTTCAAATATGGACTAGGTCCCGGGGGTTTTCTGCATTTTCGGTTTCCTCGTTCACAAAAATTATGGTGTCTGTGTTATTTATTTTCTGCATTATATTTATTTATATAATTTAAATATCACAGGTTGTGCGTTGAATCAATCAATTGGTAAATCCAACCTTTGGTTGTTGATTGAAATTGATTGATCCTTGAACATTGGTCTTTGGTACCGTTCAAGTTATCTCTCTTGTATTCAATCAGGCTCGTAAATTCCTATTTGTTTGATTACGGATTGAATCAAGAAATTAAGATATAACTCTTTGATATACTTTTTATTAAAATTGAGTCTGACTGTCTAGTTGATTCTCTTGAAAGTATATTGGAGTTAGTCCATACAGATTGCTAAGCGAAATATTGGGTGAGGTTGTTATACTCCCGCTTTTTCACTTATCACAGGCATGACAGTTTACATCATAAAGCAAGCTTTCTAGATGATCTAAAAAGACTTATTTGGATCGAGAAATGGTTGATGAGTATTATAGGACATACGGATATACATGCTTCAATTCCGGAAGAAAAAAAAAGGGTCGGGTATTAACGCCCTTATATTTGTAGATCCAAGGAACGCGCACGATTACAAACAGATCCAACCAACTGTTTTTGGCACACTCCTCTGACAATATTTTATAAATGTCTGACTCAAATATATGGGTAAAAACCCTGCTCTTAGATCGCGCCTCGCATTTAACCCAAAAGTCACGTTAAAATTAATGGTCAATGCAAAATGACTCTACATTCTCCATTAACTTTCTCTGCTCGGTGCAGAAATTGAATAGCCGCAAGAACTGATAGCGGAACCGGGGCCGTTGCACTTTTCGAGTTATTGATAAGTATGGAGTTGTTATATATTTGCACTCATATTTATACTAGCTTATACTATATTGGATTATTCAATATTTTTTTTAAGCATCCGATCAACCAGAAAAAAAAGGATCTAAACGAGAATTCCGGCGAATTAGACATATGAAAATATGCATATGACTCCAAGTCCAAAGATAAGTTCACAGAAAAGAGGATACATCATTCGGAAATCGTGTAAAATCGATACTGACCTTATAAATTTAGCTTGTTCGGTATAGTTCAGAGTTGCTAACATGCAATATATACTATAAAAGCAAAATCAACCAAATAATTCGGTATTAGTGCAAAAATAGGTTTTATTTTATATTACGCAGAAACCCCCTGCACATCAAAAGATAGATATGATGATGCAAACAAAATCCATGCCAAAATAGTTTAGTTTTTAGTATTACATTGAAACCCCTACCTCAAATCGCATAAATCCAGTTTGACGTTGTATTTTTGACAAGAAAAATCACGATCAACTCCAGGTTATACATCGTACGAACCGAAACAACTATTACTTGGTCTTCGAATTTTATGTGTTTAGCGGAAAAAACCGATACCGAACATAACTTTAATCTAACACTGGTGGTTTAGATTTCACGTTCACAAGCGAACGAAAAAGAAAAGGAAGCAAAGATAGTCGGTCGATTACACAAATTTCTAGGTTTTCGTTTATGTATACAACCAATACAATATACATACATATACATATATATATATACATGTGTTTAAGGAGAAAACGTTAATGGCTTAGAAGTCGAAATATGAGAAAAAGCCCAGGTACTAGATTTGACCAAAAGTCAAATAAAAAAAGAATAACTTTAAAAATGTTTTTTTTTGTTTTTTGGTAATATAGATTTGTTTTTATTATATATTTATTTTCTTCTTTTAACTAGCCATTTATTTTTATTTAGATTTTTCTATAGAAAATACACCATAAAACGTATGTATTCGTTTCTTAGAGAGTCGGTTTTGACAGAAGCACATTCAGAATAGACGAGATATGACACATGAACAATGAGAAATTGTTACCACTTGAAGAAAAGGAGTTAAGGAAGGATATACCGTGTCACATGAGCGTGGTTTACCTCCCAAGAAGTGCTAAGTTTAAAGTCTTCAGCCAGACTAAGAAAGGATTAGTCACCTCATAGAATCATATAGTAATAGTTGGAACAATTGTGGGTCATCAAAACCAAATAGAGCCGATACAAGTAAAAGGAAATAGCAACAACCCAAGAGAATGAACAAACTGAGCACAACCCTATCTAGTATTTTGTTTTAGTCAACTATATCTAGTTGTGGTTCAGGTTTAAGCTCTATAAATCGGTCTAGATAAATATCTTTGGATTGGATTTTCTCATAGGTAAGATCCGAATGATCAGGTTCTAGAGTCTGGAAAAACTCAACTAAGAACTTAGAAGCACATAATAATAACCTGAATAATTGAGGATCCTCAAAGTCCATCAAATTTGACTCACACAGTTGACTACAATGAGAGTGGTGGTCATTCTTAAGAAAATATGTCTATTCTATCCTAAAGTAATTAGGCTTAGTCTCAAAACTTAATAATTAACACATTTGAAACTCACATGTTCCCACAATTGGAAGAAAAGTTTTTGGTGGGAAAACAAAGTCAATCTTGGTATCATAGACTGGGTAAACCACATCAACCAGAGGATGGGTTTCTAACAATTGAACTTCTTTCTGGACATCATTAGGTTGGGGGAAACGTGTATGAAGATGATCTCTATGAGAGTCAAAGGTAAGGCACATGGAGAATGATAATCACCCTCAAACTTAGAGTTTTGGATCTCTAGATGGATTAGCCATAATTTTCCTAATTTCTAGATCATCAAATTCCTGAAAATGGTCAATTGCTTCTTCTAGGTTATATTCAGGTGGTACATCCTCACTTATATTTAAAATCTCTACAAGTTCACCGTCTTTGTCTATGACTATTGTTTCTAAATCCATAGACTCTAAAACAGTATTCTAAGAATAAACCCGTTCCTCTAAACCATCATCGGCTTCGTAACAAAGAAATACTATATCGTCTAAAACAGTAGTATTTCTAGTTAAATCCTCAACCTTTTGAATAGGTGAATAATCATTAAAATTATTAGAATCTGAACCAGAAATAACATTATTTTCATAAAGCTCAATTGGAGTAACAAATTCCTGATCACTATATTTCAGATTCTTCAGTAACACTGTCCTTATCATAATAACATGAAAATGGTCGAACCTCATCTAAACAAGTAATGTTACCAATTCTAACCTCGTCATCTTGATTATGTGAATAACTATCCTCATTTTCAAGGGTAATATTGGAAACATTGTGTAACACCCCGTGTTTTTAGCATGGCGCATGTGCAAAGATGCATCATGGCTTATGATGAAGCTTCATCCAAAGCTTCATTGCGTAGTAAGAGGCATTCGACGATATCACGCCAAAAGTGGCGCATTATGTTGGACATATTGGCCGAGGCCAATATGGAACCAAGAGGAAGCTACATTGGCTTAGAGCTAATAACGACGCATTATGGCGCATTGGATAAGATATACTGGCCAAAGGACAAATCTCGCATCAAATGGTGTATTAGGCCAGTTGGGTAGATGACCTTAAGCGTTGTAGCGCAACCTTTGCGCATTAAGCAGACTATTGGCCTAGAGCCAATATTGCATAACAATTGTGCAATGTGCCAGAGCGAGCTGGCAGAACGAGTGTTGCGCAATATCCAGAACGAGTGTTGCACAATAATTATGTGATAGACGCATTTATGTGTCTATTTTCATCTCTATTGTAGATATTATTAGTACCCATTTTTGTACTTATTATGGTGTTTTATGTGTTTGTAGGTATTTTTTGGGCAATAAACATTTTTGGAAAAAATCGGCTCGAAAAGTTGTCTAAAGGCACCCAAGGGACATTTGTTATTCGGACTCTCAGTTTGGATAAGGGGCACCTGAGTTGGGCACATGTTATTCGCACCCCTGCTTTGGTTAGGGGGACACCCTTCTTCATCGTTTAAAATAAAATTTTGGCGGGAAAAATTTCCAGTTCACTGCGAAATATTCTGTTGGATTTTTGGAGGAGTTTCAGTGAGACTCAATCACTGATTTCGATGGGGATGAACATGATATGCCCAAACAATGATGGTATAAGTGTTCGAATGAGTTCAGTTGGGCTGAATATTCGTCGGGAAGAAAATATGGAAGTACGTATGCAATCTCGGGATTACAGCGTGTTTAAACGTGTGTTGTTCGAGTTTGGATAGAGCTTGGTTGCTGCAGAAATGTGGAGAAGTCAAACAAGGAAGGTTTGGAAGTTGTAGACACGTGAAACAACAAGAAGGGAAATTATTTTCCCGTGAATATCCTAGAGCAATAAAAAGAAAATATTCGCATTCACTGGAGATTTGGGGATTAATAACGAGAGATTCGTAGGCCTGTGGAGTATAAAAAAGAGTTTCTGAGGTCGAGAGTTTGGGGGGAGAGAGTTTGGGGAGCTGGGGAGAGCCAGAGAAGAAGAAATCACAAGTTGCAGAACTCGGTTTCTGCTGCTGCTGATGAACGCGAAGAACAAACGCCTGTAAAGGAAAGTCGTTGAAAACTGTCGCTTAATTGCGACAGTTCCCAACTCCTTCCCAGCGACCGCAGAACAGTGTCTACAGCACTTCTATTGTATCGTTCATTTTGACACGATTTTTGTGCGTCGCAGATTCCTGTTTTTCACCATTTTCTTTTTTTTCTCTCCATTGTAAACACCATTTGAGCTATAAATAAATCTTTTAAGCGTGTTTTCATCATGATGAGCTAAACCCTAACACTGGGACGACGGAGGAGGTCGAACTTTATACATGGGTAAATTTGTTTTATTCTTTTTTTATGACTTTTGCACTAAAATTAATTGAAATATGATTTGATTAAATTGGTTGTCATTTGATTAGATGGGTCATGCTTAGCTTAGGTGATTTGATGTCCCATGCTTAACATTTACAATCAATGTTTTGAGAATCTACCTTGGCAAAAATAGAGTCCATGTTTATATTTCTTGAGCTAAAATTGTTGAGAATAAATAATTGAACCTTATGTTATGAAGATTGGCCGAATCCTTAGTTCCAGTACCTCTTGCACCAATTGTAATATTATTATATATTTTTATTAATTTTAAAAACTCGAATCTTCACAAGTCTCAACGAACCTTTTACTACAACAAAATTGAAATCACATCATTATGCAATAGCCAGAATGAGTATTGCGCAATCATTATGCAATAGCCAGAACGAGTGTTGCGCAATCATTGTGCATTACATAACAGAAACTCAGCAATCATTGCCGGTTATTCAGGAATACATGGCAACGACCATGAATAGTGAAGCAAGCACCTAAAAAATGGTACTTGAAGAATGTCAATCCTCTCCCCTTTCCTAAGTTTTAAAAATGTCAAGTAAACACATATAGGGAGGGGTAGTTGGTTGAAGGTGCATATGCGGACTATGCACCAAGTAAGCTTCATAGCTTCGTCGGGATAGCACGAATGATGCTGCGTATCCTTGCCAATAAGGCATATGATGCGAAGGCATCATTATGCCATGCCGCGGACTCGATAATGCGCAACCTTTGGGCATTTTGACGGAACGGCCTATGCGAACTAGGTCAGTACTAATATTGCTAGGCCACGACCTTGCAAACGAGTTGGCTTAAGTTTATGTCCCTTCGAGGGTGAACTACGGTTTGTGCTTGATCCCTTTAGAGTAGGGAATGGTACGTAGGTAGCCGCAATGAGTTGCAGCATTGCCGGTCAAGCACTTTGTCAGTCATATCGTCTAATTTAGATATGATAACGGCATACTGGCCTCTCATATCATCTGGCTCGGTAGTTCGACGCAAGAGATGATTGTGGCCAAACTTGATGAGGCAAGTTGTATTATATTCCTTGGATGCTCATACTTCCTATCAAGGCGTTCGACTTAGGCATGTACCAATGACACAGTGGGCATGGCCTCGAAATTAAGCTACATTGATATGCAAGTTAGCGGAGCTTACATAAGCCTAAGGAAAGTATGCCATGAGCCTGATTGATGCACCCTTAGCACGGGAAAGACAAGTGCATGCTTTCCGCAATGCCTAAGCTAAGTGAAGAGGGGGTATTAGACCTGCAATGGCCTATGCGTAAGTTCAAGGCATGTCTTATGCCTGGACTAGACTCGAAAGCCAGTGATGCATGTAAGGTGCATCGGCCATAGCCTCCAAAGCTTTAAACCCTTTGCAGAACAAGGGTAAGTTGGAACAGTGTGGAAGCTAAGTTAGTTGCGTCATGCTCCACGAGCATGCTTGCAAGGGAAAATAGACGTGCATTTGCCTAGCTTTAAGGCCCGGATTATCGCGTCATCATGGCGCATCGGGGAATTATGGCTTGTGCGCCCTGGTGCGCTAGGCGTAATTTTCCGGTCCGTCACACATTGTGTTGGCAATTAAGATTATTTTGAGCAATTCTTTTATCTGTCTTTAACGCAAACCTATTTGTATTCTGAGTCAACTACCTCAGGCTTCTTCGAAAGAATGTTTTGGTTCATAAACAAGTTCTAGGTTGCACCTCAGTTAACTGCTATAGGGACTCTTCTAGAGGAGGAATCCTCTTTGTTGCATAAGTTTCCTTCATAAATGATTCAAACCTATGTGCCGACTCAGTTAACCGCTTGAGAGACTCTTCTAGAGAAATAGAAGGATCATAAGAAGTATTAGGTTGTAATTGTTTGATTGACTTCCTTAAAGACTGGGTACTAGTACTATAATACTGCTCATATAACATGTGCTCCTGCGAATAGTAATTGGGCTCACCATGGTATGAGACATATCCTTCAAAATATTGGTGTTCCCAACCACTATCCACACTATGGCCGTAGTAAGAATAATGCTCGTTTTGAAACTCAGACGGATATTCATTGTATTGGCTATTGTAATACCAGTTCCACATCCTAACTGCAAGGGAATTCTACACAAGCACAAACAAGGATGAATCGACCAAGCAAACCTACTGATTTTATCAAAAAAAAACATGACGACTCTACTTAGATTGTTTCTAGACCAGCTTTTAATCTTCCAAAAGGAAACTAGGTATAGTTTTAGCAAACCTCTAGAACGATCTGATTTAAAGTAAGTCAAAGAGAAGCAGTAGAAGCTCAAGGGAGATTGAATACCCCTACCTCTTTGGCAACGCTTCCCTAGGTTATAAGGATGCTCTATTCAACTTACAGTAATCATCCTGAACTTTAAGTTAGGCTAATAAAATACCCAATACAGTCCTTTTGAACGACTTTCCTATAAGCTATTTACCTTATTGGTCTCGTTCTAGTCAATATTTTAAGCTTAGATTCGCGTGGGATCGTTTTCCCAGGGCAAGCAAGAAGAGAACGGTGATTAAATCTGAACCCTTATATTGTATGGCCAGGCCTTGCCCTTTACTAGAAATTAAAAGTTCGTATTCATAGCCTCAACATATATGCAAAAAAAGGCATCCAGTAAACTCACTGACATGGGATTCGTTGGTGGTTAGAGTCTTACCTCCTGTTCCAGACGAGCGATGAACCGGTTGTAGTCGAATCGGGCCACCGACTCCTATGAAAAATTATTTTGAGCGTGTTTACAACATGAGGAGCTAAACCCCATCACTGGGATGAAGGAGGAAGCCAATTTTCATCACTGTGGTAATTTTATTAAATTCTTTTTATGACTTTTGCATTAATATAATTTGAATTATGATTTTAAATTAATTAGTTGTGATTTAGTTTGATGAATTATGCTTAGCTTAAGTGTTTTGATAACTCATGCTTACCATTTACAATTAATGTTATATAAAATCTACCTTGGCAAAGATTTGGAGTTGATAATTATTATTTTTGGAGCTATAATTGTCTAAGAATTGATAATTGAACCATAGAACATGAGTTTGGTGGAATCCTGATTTCCAGTAGTCTCTTAATGTTATCATTATCTTTTACTTTATTTGCTAGTTAATTTTATAATATAAGTCTGAAATCAATTTCCCAAGTCCGAGAATCGAATCCCTTTTATTTACCACTGTAAAAACTACATCAACGATTATATCCATCAACGATTAATAACCAAGTATTAAAGACACGTGATTGAAGAAAATATTTCATAACAGATTTCCACCATGGATAGTTAGTTCCATCAAACCTTGGTGGTACGTTAACTGAAATCGATTCATGTGAATTCGAATTCATTCTTATAGGTTGGGTCGCACCAAACACAGATTGTTAGATCTTCTCATGTTTGTCTGCTCCGATACCAATTGAAAAGACGAGGGTACCCAAATACACCACAATATTTTAAATATCAACCTATAAGTCTGGTATCTTAAGTGATCGTCTATGGACAGAGTCTAGACAATACAACTTAAGTCCTATACCTTGTGTAATTGTTTATGGACGAGGTCGAAACAATACGACAACAAGGTATTTACTTGACAATAGTTACGGTAATAACCGATTGACTATTATGATCAATCTCAAGTAATTCGAATTAACGCACGCGTGTAATTTACTTAATTATAATAACAATTATAATACAGAAAACAAAGTAAATGGAACAACAAAATTTTGTTAACGAGGAAATTGCAAATGCAGAAAAACCTCGGGACCTAATCCAGTTTTGAATATTCTCAGATTTAAGCCGTTGTACAAAATCTAATACAACCTTCGTATAGTTGAGACCAAGTAGACTACCCCTGGATACTCAGTTTCCTCAGTATCCCTGCGCCTTCGACTTCTAGAGTCACGCACGTTAATCACCAATCCTTTTGATCGTATTCCAAATAGTAAAGGATAAAGTTATTTGGTAACCGCTCTATTCAATCTTGGTAATAAGATATTATGAGTCGTTGTCAAAGGCTTTTCCGTTTAACCTAATAAAATCCTTTGTATGGTTAGATAAACCTAAACTTTAATTACCGAAATAACCAAATTCTATATTTGCACTCAATCAATATAGAACTCAAAGAGTAACTATAAGGTGATGCCGATCTCACGTAAGTGGCCAATCAAGTCTATCAAAGATAAACACGATTCTAGTTGGATCCCAACCGATCAAGGTTTGTGCACACAATTCACAGGATACAAAAACTAATAAGAAAAACTTTGTCGTTTTCAAATCTTCGTTTGTCTTCAATAATGACCTGCACAACACAACTTGAATCCTCTTGTGATCAATCACACACAGAACATAGTTTGTTAACAATGGTTTATCACAAGATGTCTTTGGATCCAAAAATGGTTCTAAAGATCCTGTCAATACTTTGATCTAGTTTGAGTGAGCCTTATATCAGAAAAGAAGGTTCTCAAGAATAAATAAACTAGGTGAATCAAAGTTTCAACAACCGTTAGTCAATCAAATCAATAATCGAAAACTAAAATAACAATGCAATTATCTAGTTTCCCACCAACAGTACTCATAGAGCTTCTCGATCCCACAGAAGTCTTCAAACGAGTGGTCGTAAGAGATTTGACCTAATTATGGTACTTTCCTCTCAGGATAGACAGCTTCACCAGAAACAACAAGAATGAAGTTTGCCTGGCTCTTAGGATAGTTTGCAAGAAATGCAAACTCGAGTATTTATAGACAAAGGTTGCTTGGACAACAAGGAAATTCCAAAACCGAAAATATTATCAAGATATTCACATTAAAGTACCTAATTTCGGTTTTCCTATTTCCAATTATTTACCAAACCATATTTCCGAAAACTCCCTTAGAAAACTTCTATTATTAGTCTAGCATATTTCCAGAGGATATGCTTTAATTACTGGTAATTAAATGCTTTTCAATTTTTCGGTATGGGATCACCTTGAGTATCAAGGAATATCTTTGAACAATTAATGATAAGAGTTATGTACATGTTCAAATAATGTCGACATCTAGAAGTTTCTCAGCAAACCCTAATTCCAAGCTTCACACAAAACATAAAGAGATATGTGAATATTGGAAACTCGGTTTTGCTTATCGGGATCGGTTCTACCATGACTCACAATGTAAGTTGTGATCGGTTATACCATGCTTCCCAAACAAGGTTGTGACCGGTTACACCTTGCTTCCCAGGGGTAGCTTGTGATCGGTTACACCTTACTTTCCGAGTTAGCTTGTTGTGACGGACCGAAAAATTACGCCTGGCGCGCCTGGGCGCGCAGACCATAACTTCCCCGGTACGCCATGATGAAGTTACAGTCCGGGCCTTAGAGATAAGAAAATGCACGTCCATCTGCCCTTGAAAGCATGCTCATACAGCATGATGTATCTAACTTACCTTCTACACCGTTCCAAACTTATCCTTGTCCGCAAAGGGGTATAAGGCCATAAGGCCGAGGCCAATGAATCTTGCATGCATCAACTGGCTTTTCTTACCAACTTTGTGTAGCTTGATAGGAAGTATGAGCATCCCTTTGTTGGCATGCAACTAAGCCTCATCAAGCTTGGCCGCAATTGATGTGTTTTTTAAGTTGTTGTAAAAAGTGATAAGTAGAGTTCGTTCAACTCAGACTTGTGAAAACTCGATTCTAGACTTATATTCCGATTAAAATAGCAAATAAACAAAGATGATATCAATATTACGAGAGACTGGGACTTAGGATTCCACCAAACTTTACAATCAATTGGTTCATACGATGATTCATAATAATACTAGCTCTTTTATAGACTCTATTCCTTTGCCAAAAGTAGATTTTATAAAGCATTAGATGTAAATCATAAGCATAGTGCATCAAAAGTTCTTAGACTAAGCATACACTATCAAACAAAATCACAAATAATCAATGAAAATCATAAATCGATTGAAAAGCAATGCAAAAAGTCATAAGAATCAATTATAATTACCATCAATTGTGAAACATGGCTTCCTCCGTCATCCCAGTGTTGGGGTTTAGCTCATCACGCCGAAAACATGCTCAACAGATAGAAACATGGCTTAAAAGGTGTTTTTATTGAATAAAAATAATAATACAGCGAATCTACAACGCTTTTCTGGCGTTACGGAAATCACCGATACAACTGAAGTGCTGTTAATAAACGATAAATCAGTTTTGTAGTTGAATATAAGACTGCTTCTGCGACGGTCCAGTGTGGGTTGAAGTTCTTCGTGTTCTTCGCGACTGTTCAGTGTGCGTCTTATGTTCTTCGTGTTCTTCAGCTCCGAACCAGCAGAAAACAACAGCAGGTAGCTTTCTGTTCGTCTTGATTTCTCACTCCTCAGCCCTCCTCATCCCTCCAAACTCTCGACACCCCTTCTATATGACCCAACCAATCTATTTATATCAAAAAGAGCGATTAAATCTCTCCAAAATCTTCCGAAATCTATTTCTTTCTCTTCACGGCAAAGTTGCGGCAATTTCTTGTTTTAGAATTTCCACGCATATCTGGGCTTTCCTTTTGATTCTAAACTCTTCCTTAGATATATATTAAGCTTTGGGAAGAAAATCTTGCCTTTAATCTCTCTAAAATTTCCTAAAACAAGTCACACACGTGACTTTCCATATTTTGCTGTTGAGATAAAAATCCGTCGATTGAGCCCAGTTTAATCGATTTAAATACCCATGTTAGATTCCTAGACCCATAAGGAGTCTACCCTATGAAAATAAGTGGTTTAATCGACCTCAAACTCCTCCAAATCACTACCACCAAAATTGCCAGAAAACATGCTTTACGGTTTTGGTTTCCCGCCCAAATTCAAAATTTGAACGTGAAGGGGAAAGGTTACCCCTTATCCAATTGTCGCCCCTTATCCGTTGCTGGAGTCCGCATAACACTCGTCCCTTGGGTTGCATTTATCAACTTTTCGAGCCAATTTCGCCGTAAAAGCTTATTTCTCCAAAAAAACCTACAAAGAGATAAAATACCAAAATAAGTACAAAAATGGGTACTAACAATATACACATTAGAGATGAAATAGACACATAAATGCGTCTATCAGCAATTATCTCTTGCATCGAGCTACCGAGCTTAGATGATATGAAGGGCCAACATGCTGGACCGGCAATGCTGTAACTCATTGCGGTTGCTTACGTACCCTTCCCTACTCTAAAGGGATCAAGCATAGACCGTAGTTCATCCACGAAGGGACAACAACTTAAACCAACTCATTTGCAAAGTCGTGGCTAAGCAATAATGGTAATGGCATGGTCCATATAGGCCATTCCGTCAAGATGCACAATGATTATGCATCATCGGGTCCGCGGCGTGGCACAGTGATGCCTTCGCATCATCCAGCTAAGCTATGAAGCTTACTTGGTACATGGTCCGCATATGCACCTTCAACCAACTACCCCTCCCTATATATGTTTTAAAGACATTTTTACAACTTAATTTGGGGGAGCAAAAATCATTCATCAACTCCCATTTTTACTATTCATGGCAGTTGCCATATATTTCTGAATAACCGTCCAAGATGGTTGTTCACTACCACTGCCAACCCGATGTTCATCCATGTTGGTTGTCCACTGCCAACCCGATGTTTAGCCATGTTGGCCGAACGCTGCCAACCCGATGTTCATCCATGTTGGCTGTCCACTGCCAACCCGATGTTCAGCCAACAATGCAATGGCAAAGGGCCAATGTTCCTTTTCCTACGTAACGGAAGCTTTGGATGAAGCTTTATCTCGGGCCATGGCGCACCTTTTAGCATGCGCCATGTTAAAAACACGGGGTGTTAGAATATTGTAGTCGGTTGAAGGTGCATATGCGGACCATGTACCAAGTAAGCTTTATATCTTAGCCGGAACAGTGTAAATGATGTCTAAGCCTCATTTATAATTTACGTACAATGAAGCATCTTGAGCATGGGCATTACTATGCCATGCCATGGACTAGATAATTTTCCGGTCCATCACAGGATATCTGGAAGACCGTCTGGGACGGTGGGTAGATAATGGGACTGATCATCCCCACACATTGGAAACTGGCCAATGGTATGCGTTATGAGGCCTGGCTAGCATCCCACTTACAACTGGCAACCTGGATGACTGTCAGGGACGGTGGGTAACTGGATCCTGTTCCACACAGTACTACATGTTGTTGGCACCAACCTTGTGAACTTTAGGGATTCCTGAGTGTGTAGTATGGGATGCACATTTAGGATACCTTGTTGAGATATCCTTTGGCAACTGGCCAATCGAGATTCTCAGTGACGTTATGGACTCATTTTGGATTCCTGAGTATGCGATATGGGACGTTTGCTCAGAAGGTCCCAATTGATGCTCCATGACAAACTGAAGAAACCTGTGATTTCTGAGCATCTGGTATGGGACTTTTGCTCAGGAATCCAAACCGAAGAGATTGTCCACAATAGTTTTTGTTTGGAATTTCGGGGACAAAATTATTTAAAGGGGTGAATAATGTAACACCCCGTGTTTTTAGCATGGCGCATGCTGAAAAATGCGCCATGGCCTGAGATGAAGCTTCATCCAAAGCTTCTGTTGCGTTAAGAGGCCTAGGCCAATGGGACCAAAATGACGCATTACGCAAGTCATTGTCCTAGTGCCAATGTGCTTTGCCATGTGCAATAGGCCAGAGCAGGTTTTCCTTGAAAATGTAGAGCCATCATGGCTGGACATCGGGTTGGCAATGGACATCCATCATGGCTGGACATCGGGTTGGCAGTGCAAGCCATCATGGCTGCACATCGGGTTGGTAGCACACAACCATCATGGCTGGACATCGGGTTGGCAGTGCACAACCAACATTGCCGGTTATTCAGAAATATATGGCAAAGGCCATGAATAGTAAAAGTGGGACTTGATGAATAATTTTTTCTCCCCTAATTTAAGTTGTGAAAATGTCGAGTTAACATATATAGGGAGGGGTACTTGGTTGAAGGTGCATATACGGACCATGCACCAAGTAAGATAGCCTTGGAGATCCATCACGGCTGGACATTGGAATGGCCTAAGGGCCAAAGCCGGAAATACATCCATCACGGCCCTTCACTGGACCTGGCTAAGGAAATGTTCAGCCATCACGGCTGGACATTAAAACTGGTATGTGAGCCAGAACTGAATGTACAGCCATCACGGTCGTACATTTCTTTTGGACAGGGAGTCATGTGCGACCATCACGTCCTTGGGACTTGGTGAAGTCATTTTGCTCCTCTAATCAGAGTTGTAAAAATGTCTTTAAAACATATATAGGGAGGGGTAGTCGGTTGAAGGTGCATATGCGGACCATGTACCAAGTAAGCTTCATAGCTTAGCCGGAACAGTGTAAATGATGTCTAAGCCTCATTTATAGTTTACGTAGACTTGCCAATGGAGCATCTTGAGCATGGGCATTACTATGCCATGCCACGGACTAGATGATGCATATTCCTTATGCATTTTGACGGAACGACATATTCGGACTAGGCCATTACTACTATTGCTTGGACACGACCTCGCAAACGAGTTGGCTTAAGTTTCTGTCCCTTCGTGGATGAACTAAGGTCTGTGCTTGATCCCTTTAGAGTAGGGAAGGGTACGTAGGCAGCCACAATGAGTTGCAGCATTGCCGGTCCAGCACGTTGGCCCCTTCATATCATTTACGTAGACTTGCCAATTGAGCATCTTGAGCATGGGCATTACTATACCATGCCACGGACTAGATGATGCATATTCCTTATGCATTTTGACGAAACGACCTATTCGGACTAGGTCATTACTACTATTGCTTGGCCACAACCTCGCAAACGAGTTGGCTTAAGTTTCTGTCCCTTCGTGGATGAACTACGGTCTGTGCTTGATCCCTTTAGAGTAGGGAAGGGTACGTAGGCAGCCGCAATGAGTTGCAGCATTGCCGGTCCAGCACGTTGGCCCTTCATATCATCTAAGCTCGGTAGCTCGATGCAAGAGATGATTGCGACCAAGCTTGATGAGGCTTAGTTGCATGCCAAGAAAGGGATGCTCATACTTCCTATCAAGCTACACAGAGTTGGTAAGAGAAGCTAGTTGATGCATGCAAGATGCATTGGCCTCGGCCTTATGTCCTTATACCCCATTGCGAACAAGGGTAAGTTTGGAACGGTGTATAAGCTAAGTTAGCTGCATCATACTGTACGAGCATGCTTTCAAGGGCAGATGGACGTGCATTTTCCCAGCTCTAAGGCGCGGACTGTAACTTCATCATGGCGTACCGGGGAAGTTATGTCCTGCGCGCTAGGCGTAATTTTCCGGTCCGTCACACTTGTGCTCGGTTACACCTTGGTTCCCAAAGTAACTTGTGACCGATTATAACTAACTTCCCAAATTAGCTTGTGATTGGTTACACCTTGCTTCCAAAAGGTAGCTTGTGACCGATTATAACTAACTTCCCAATGTAGTTTGTGACCGGTTACACCATGCTTCACAAAGTAGCTTGTGACCGATTATAACATGCTACACAATATAGGCTATGACCGGTTATATATACCTCAAATTTCAACAAGTTAAGATAGGTTCTACCTTGTCATCTTGGTTTGGTCATTCAAAGGATATCCAATAAAGAACGTGAACAATCATGATTTTCTTTCGATTACGAAACAAGTTCGTATATGTACTTTCTGTAAACAAATGTTATAAAACATTGTTTCCTAGAATGAAATCATACCTATAACTTACAAATAATCAAGTAACTAAATACAAAGATTATGTTGATGTTGTATTTACGAAGTTCCAAAAGATAAGCGTTCATACTTCCTAATTCATAAGTTCCTTTACACTTTGATCATAATGATATGACCAAGTCTAACCACTAGAGTATTATATATATACAGCTTCGCATGTTATGTTATAAATATAATCCGACTTGAAAGATACGTTAGGAATGGAAACAAGATCAAGTCAATATTACTAACCTCAAGTGGAAGGATGATGTCCTCATTGTATTCGTTACTTCTTCACATTCTTCAGGTCTTCGGAGTAATACTTGTACGTCTCAACATTCCTAGACTTTCTAGTCTACCTAAACGAAGTTGACTCTAGTATTTAATCAAGCGACTCTAGATGAGTTTTGATACTAAAATATGACAACCAAACTTGACATACCAACGCTTGGTGGGTTCAACCGAGTTATGCCCTAACATTATTTTTCCATGTCCAAACCTAGTCCTATATTTTTTTTTTTTTCTTAAAGATTCTGAGCATTTAATTGAACAACAGTCTGAACCTTTTTCTTTCTCGAGATAATAATATCGAAAAGTCTAAAAAAAAAAGAATTTGAAAAGTCAGAAGTTGATTTGGAACACGATTTCAGATTGCCTATTATTCAAAGCAAAATGATTAGCCTTTTATGAAGCAAATAACTTTCTAATTTGTGGATTTTTTTTTTGCTTTTAATATCCAAACAACCTCGTACATTTGTTTTTGTGAGCTAAATTGCTGCTGTCGAGTTTGAATTCTCTTTGAGTCGTGTTGTAAACAACCTTAATAATGAAAATATTTTTCTATAAAAATATATAAAGCTAATTTATATCCAAACATATTTTTTACCAAGTAACAAAAGAGGATTGGTATAAAAAAAAATGATGGATATTTCTAAATACCCATAATTTTTTCCTTTTAAAAAATGGGCTGTAATCCCATAAGCTACTAAAATGTGTTGTAAATTACTAGTAAAATTCTAGGTTGGGTCAAATAAACACTGAAGATTTTAGACAGTTATGCCTTTCATTTTTATATATTGTTTTTTAATCCCCTTTTCTCTTTACTTTTTACTTTTTCGATATAAAGCCTATCGCAAAAAAAATATCATAACTTCTGATAAGTTGGATTTAAATGGAACTTTTATATTTGAATCAGGTATGAAAATATCTACAAAACAAGACCCATTGTTGATATTAAATTCGATAAAAATAATTTAATATTTAAAACTAGGTCGAGGATGCAATTACTCAAGTGCACCCTGGCCAAAACCAATTTCATGTAAGAATATGCGTTATGTACTCAAGTATAACCTGACCAAAATCAAATTCTTATATGTATATGCATCACACACACTCAGGTTGCAACCTGGCTAAAACGTATTTTCCATATGAGTCATATGCAAATATGCATTATGCACTCTGTGTCGACCTGCCAAAAATCTATCTTTATGTCAAAAATATGCATATGCACACTGGTGCAACCTGACCAAATTGAAACAAAATGCTCCAGGTCATAGCTTCGGATAATAATAACTTCAACACCACCACTAAATCAAACTACCTACTACTTTCTGTGTTAAAAAAGTTAATTTTGGCTTTCTCAAAATCTATCAAAGTATGTAAAGGAAGTAATAAGCCATAGAATAACCTTTGTTCTTCTTTCAGGCGTTTTATAAAACAGTTGAGGTGCAGCTTCAGGTATGTAAGTAGTTGAGTTTGAGGATGATTTTGAGCTTCTCTTTATATCTTTCTTCACCTACAAACTTGTGTTTCACAACAACCCATATATCATTATTACATTCAATCCCTACATCCCCATTTATACTTACCTTATTAAAATCAACGGCAAAATTAGACTCGATGATGTTTTTTCGTCCAAATCTCATCAAAATCAGCTTCCAAAATGTTTAAAACTCATGTTCAACAATAACCCAACATTCCTCATCGTACCAGGACCACACTCTCTTGATATAAACCACTAATGAAATAATTACTCCCTTAATGATTACAGGAGATGAAAAAAATGACAACATCCTAAATTAGAAGACGGGTATACGCTGTTTAAACTTTAATCCGTCAATGATTAAAGAACAACATAACAGAAACCATCTACTTTCTGCTAACTTGCATTTTCTGTAGTTGGTATACAATCTGATGCATGGATGAAACAACATGAAAAATGATCGACAATTGTAAAGTAATCAAAACCAAAGATGCTCAAAAGAAAACAAAGATAAAAAACTGAAATTAATTAATATAAGTTCTCTACATGGGTTGTACTTTAAAGGCACATTTGTCTTACCCTACCCTACATAATTCAATTATAAACCTTGGGTGGAATGCCCAAATTTGGATATCTAGAAAGTATCTTTAATTTAGATCTTCCGGCATTAAATTTTTTGAGAGATACTCCTTATAAATATTTGTGAAGAATCCTAAAAATGGAAGGTATTTATCTAATTTCCACCAAAAACTAGGATCACTTTCTCATTTCACGAGGTATGTTTAAAAATCATTTGTCTGAGGAGGATGATTTCCTCTAGATGTGTAAAATGTGTCGGCCCACACAACCTTGCCCATGAAATCACATACTTAGCGTGTTGTTTACCATGTTGTACTGCGCCGAAAATTAAGGCGTATAGTGCTAGACGACATGTTGTGCTGTGATGTGCCAGAAAAATAAACCTAATGTGCCGTGTTGTGCTCGGCCAGGCACATTTATTATATGTTTCCAGATAAGATATTTTCTAAATATTTAAGTACTACATGTGTTGTTATAAAAATAACTCAACATAACGAAATTAAAATGTTCAAAATAAATATTCTTTTATGAAATATACACGAGATATAATATATTGTACCATGTCCTGTAGTGTTTTATGCATATTATGACATGCTTTTTTAACGTACTGTGATGTGCCACGTGCTTATCCGTGCCGCATGTTGTGCTGTGGTGCCGATTAGTTTGGCCCAGCGCAACCCACGAAGCTATCGTGCTTCGCCATACTGGGCTACGTGTCGGGCTTGTCTAGGCTCAAATTTAACATGCTGGGTTAGGTTGGGTTGAGTTGTGCTCCACTCGGTTCACATAAATGCCTTATCAATTTATCAGATGCTTATCCGTGAGACAAGCTTTATAGACCTCAAACAAAACCCCAATCGTTGACCTATCTCGGGATAAACATTAACTCGAAATGGTATCTTCTCCGTACTACCTAGTAAGATTTTCTTTGTGTACTTAACCTTAAATCATTGAGACCTGTACTTTGTTAGGTTTCCTTCGAAAATGCTTTATGCCCCCAAAGTGTTGCCCCCAAACTTTACACCCGCGATGTGTCATCGTATTAGTGCCCAAATCCAATCAGGGCCGATCCTGAGGGGTAAGCGGGACAAGTCCCACTTTGGGGCAACAATAAACATATTTCACATTTGGGGGTTTATGTCCTATAAACAATTATCAGGGACCTATAAATTATAAAGATAAAAGCTTAATGGTGTTAATTACGACTTTAAAAGTTTTCTTCCTGGTTCTTTCTTCTTTCTTGTTATATTATTTTTATTTTTTATTTGATCCCTTGCAGTATTTTTTGATTCAAATTTTTTATTTACAATTGAATCTATTTAGAAAATTATATACATAGTTCTATTTATTTTTTAGAAAAATAATACTGATTTAGTGTATTTTTTGTTAGTATACATGATGTTTCAGTTAATTTTTTTAGTTTAGGCTTTTTCTTTACAATTAGTTAAATTTTTGTACTTCCAAAATGTAACATTACCAAACAGTATGTAACTAGTACTCGTTGTTAAAAAAAAATCAAAAAAAATTGGGCAGCCTTCGGCCGCCTAGTACTTAGGTATCAGTTTTGTATATAAAATTTTATTCTTTGTATACCGAAATTCTAGCTCCCTCCACTTAGAAAAAACTCATTTGAATTTCTTCATATAAAAAAGTATAAAAAAAAATAGTTAACCCACCCTTTAAATTTTAAATGATATGAATATGATTAAGTTCGTGTGTATGGGGGCAGAAAAAAAATTATTTACTTCGGGGCAAAAAAATAACGGCCCTGATCCAATACTAATAGACCCTCCTGTTTGCTCCAGAAGAAGGAAGGGGATGACACATCGTGGGGGTACGTAGCAGGGCGTTTTTTTTTTTTTTTAAGTACGTTGGCCTGAGCCAAACTAGACTAACTACTAACTCTCACAAATCTACTGTGAGCTCTTCCAGCACAATCCTCATGCAGCAAATTGGAGACTTCCCTTGGTGGTTGCACCATCCACACACCTTCCAATTCCTTCGCAGCACTCGCCTTTGCCAGATAATCATCCCCTGAATTGGCTTCTCTATATCTCTGCTTGAACACAATGTCTTCAAAACTACCTTTCATAGTACAAATATCTTCCAGCAACCCTCTCATGCACCACGACACCATGCATTCTCCATGACACAACATCACAACAAAAGTTGAATCACTCTCCACTTCAAGTTTTTTTATTCTCATTCCCTTTGCAATCATCATACCATCTCGAATCGCCCAAAACTCAGCTACATTACTGGAATTCATGAAAACGTGTTTTGCAAAGCAAGCTTTAAAAACCCCATTCTCTTCTCGAATTACTCCGCCAATTCCAGCATCCTTCGCTTGATTTGAAGCACCATCACTATTAAGTTTGCAGTAGCCAGCCAGTGGATACGTCCAAGGAACAACCACTTCTTCCACTACACAGTTCTTCCTTCCAATTAGGCCACCTGCTTGGATAAACTCTCTAGACTGTCTCAATGCCCAAGCTATTGTCTTGTACGGCTGAAACTGAATTTTGTTGAAAATCCAGTCGTTTCTACCTTTCCAAATGGACCATAGCACGAAAGGGAAGATATCTTGCTATTGTACTTCTCCAATCTTGCCACCAAACCTGCACCTATTTCTGAAAGTTGAGGGATTAATATTATTAGCCTCCGGTAGAAAGCCAATCCATCGAAAGATTTTCCTCCATAAAGGTCTAACCATTCTGCAACCAAAGAATAAATGATAAGTAGTTTCAAAGTCATTGTTGCACAAAGCACATCCTGGATGGGAGTTAATATGTTTCCTATAGAGAGACTCATTCAAATTAAATCTTTTATGGCATGACAGTTACAAGAAATTTTTGATTTTCTGTGGACAGTTCAGTTTCCACAGAAACCTCCAATCTTGATTAGGTAATTCATTACCCATCATATTGGAGTTAAGATAATAATAAGCTTCTCTAACAGAAACATCCCCATTCTTACCATATGACCAAATAATATGATCAGTACAACCATTTGTAATACTAATAGGCTTAGCTTTAATTTCCTTTGCCACACGAGCAGATATAAGACCTTATATAGCACTCAAATTCCAGGTTTTAGTTTTTGAGTTTATAATGTCTTTAACAAGCATATTAGGAAGCCGCTGACTAGAAACATTAACAATGGCAAATTAGATACCCATGGCTCATTCCATAAATCATCACTACCTCCATCACCTATATCCCATCTAATACAAGATTCGACCACATCTCTCCCTATGAGAATACTTTTCCAACTAACAAAGCTAGACTTCTTACATTCACATTTCCAGAAATCACAATCCGAGAAGTACTTAGCCTTTAGGAGCTTCGAAAATTCTGAATTTGGTTTAGTAAACACTCTCCAGGCCATCCTAAAATTCTGAATTTGGTTTAGTAAACACTTTCCACGCCATCCTAGCAAGCAGAGATAGGTTGTTTAGCTCTAAATCCCTAATTCCTAAGCCTCCGCACTCCACAGGAGTACAAACTCTGCTCCATTTAACCTTACGAATACATTTCTTATCCTTATCCCCACCCCACAAGAAATTCTTCTTATACCTATTAAGTCTAGAGATTAAACCTTTCGGTAACTTAAGCATAGACATCATATGATTAGAGATAGGGCCGAAAACAAACTTAATGAGAATAGTTCCACCCGTAATATTTAAAGTTTTAGTTTTCGGGCCGGGTTTCCTTGGATGGGTAGCTGAACCCCTTACAAGAGAACAGGAAAGGAAAAAACAAACTTCCAGGTCACCTTTTAGTTTCATTCTGAAGTCACCAATAAGTTTTGCGTTTTTTTTGTTTTTTTTCCCCTGTTAGGTCGGTCTCATGACCCGGTGCTAAATCTGAATAACCAAAACCATATGGCCGAATATACTTTCGTGCGGATCACTTTGATCGACCTTCTCCAGAATATATCCACAAAATGCTATCGGTGAATGGGGGAACAATTTAAAAGGTAGGAATAATATCAGAATATAAGATACGTATTGGTGTATTGCGTGGGATTAATATAAGACCACCATAACTCTACAATTAAAATACGTTTCCTCCCACGAGAAGCTATTGTCCATCTACCACCGACTAATTTGGTTAACGTCTTAATTCAAAGGCCACGGCTTATTTTCTGGGGGGTTGTTGACACTTGACACCATTACAACAATCACGCAGTAATTCTTTTGCGACGGTAATTATGTTGACACGCAGTAATAATCCCCACAAATGTTCACCATTTAAAAATCATCCCAAAAGCAGAGGCCAGGTTATTGGATAGTCGTACCAAAAATGTGTCATCAAGTGTTAGATCAACCAATGAATACTCAACACGTGTAACCGCAACACAATCAGAATCTTTCAGAAGCATAGAAATGGAATAAAGTAATCTTTATGAAATAACCATTTCAACCACGACTTTTTTATTATATTAATAACTCGCCCCCACGCAAGGATAGATACTGACCCAGAAAACCTTCCGCACCAAGTCTTTCTTTTTACTCTCTCTCTCACTATAAATCCACTTCACATCCATATCTAACAAGAACTCTGTAATTTTACAGTTTCCTCTGAACAACAATTAACCAAAAAAATCAAGAAAAACCAGAAATCAAGAAAGAATATGAAGAGAGAAGGAAGGCAACAACATGGATATGTGAGAAATTATTTGATTTTACCAGCACAATTGAACAACAATTCATCGTCAACTTGGGGAGTTTTGAATTCATCAAGTCCTCCTTTAGGTGGTGCCGGTGGTGGATTGATGAACAAGATATCAACATCACCAACAGCAGGAGCCAAACCTTGGAAGTGTGCAGGTAAATATAAAACAAGAATCCCAAAAAATATTAAAGGTACACAGAAACTGAAATCTCTTGATGTTGCTATGAATCATAAGTTAATTTCATGGCGTGTTGTTGATAAAGGTTGTGATTTGAATTATAGAGGGATTTCTGCTACTGATATGTTAGTTCAATTAAATAATCGTGATCGTGATTATTGGGATGATGATGAGCAAGATCAGGATCTGAATAATCAGAATCAGAATCATGATTATTATGATGATGATGTATATAATAATAATACTGTTTATGATGTTAACAATAATGAAGATTTAGGAACTGATTTAACAAAACTAGGTCCTGTTCGTTTGGTTATGAAAGAAGAAGAAGGGGAATCCAGTACTTCTGGGACTACTGAATCTGATGCCGATGAAGAGGAGGATTATGAGGATGATGATCACATGAGTTTCTGTGATGTAGGGTTTGTGGTGGATCAACTTGACGAAGAAGATTGGTGTTTAGTTGAAGAAATGTGAATATTCGGGGGGAATCTAACCTTTAATTTCTGTTAATAAAAAAACAACAACAAAACTATTAGGTTAAAAAAAAGGGGAGAGAGAGAGAGATTTGATTTGTTTATTTTGATTATCATTATCATCTTTCTCTCTTGTTTGCTTTGTTCATTTATCTTTAAATTTGGATTTGTAATTGAAAATTGGAAACCTTGATTTACTTTGGTTCTATTCAGTTGGTACCTGTTATTTGAATTGAATAATACTGCTGTTTTTTCTTATCAAGAACCAAACAGTACTTTGTTTATTTGTGTCTAGATTTCTGAAGATTAGATTACTGTAGTTCAGTTTGATTGATCGATGTAGAAAATAGTTTGAAATCAAATCTACATAAGGTTGGCGGATGATAGTAATGTGTTGGAGTTTGATTATATGATAGTAATGTGTTGGAGTTTGATTATAGAACTCTTAAGAGCTCACAGTGGAATCCAACCTATTGCTTCGAAAATGTCAAGTCTAATGGATTTCAGATTGATGCCATCCACATTTTTACAAAGTCATGTTTTATGATTTTGTGAAATGGTGCGTGGAATCCAAAGAAACGGTAATCAGACTAGCATAAGACGTTATTCTAAATAGCGTGAGTCAAGCACAGAAAAACTATTCTTATTTTAGTCGAATACCATTGTCCTATTCTTTCTAGACAGCGTTTCTATGATTCCATCAGAAGACTTGAGCTTCCGTGAATAATTCCAAATGTTGAGCTGGAAGATGAAACTCTTGCAATATATGAATTGATCTAAGTTAAGACCCCTTCTAAAAGAACCCTCCTACTCTTTCCCTTAACAAGACTATCCCAGCGGAGTGGGAGTAGTACCAGCAAGAAGATGGGATCAGAGTCATCAGACCTTTTACGAGCCTCTGGTGAACTTGCTTCTACCGCATTTTAGAGAGTTCCGCTTACCAGAGTGAAAATGATAGAGAATCTAATGAAGTGGTTCAATCAAGATCTAGTTTTCTGCCCCTATTAAGGTAACAAGGATGTATCCATCGAAGTCCTGGAACGACAAGCAGGAGGTTACATAGTCTTGTTAGCAGCCATAGATGCAATGGATGCATTATCACACTCACTGATCATAACTAATGGAACCTTTTGTGGGTGGTTGCAGATTGAGGGGGGCTATTAATTGATTAGACTTGGAGAAGATACTCAAGTTGACCGTCGGGGCTAGGTTGGGGTGGGCATGACGTTGATATTGCAGGCCTAAAAGCACAGTTCTCATCGGCTGTGGTTTTTCTGGTATTGTCACGAAGAATATCACCAGCAGATATAGTATTTCCAGATCCCGGAGAACGCTTCACACAACTATAAAATCCTTTTCACTAGCCGCATGTGAGTTTTCCTTGGAATATGCACGAACTGAGATGTGTAGTTAACGCCAAAGATGATACGAGGACCGGTGAGAGTTAGATACTGAAGGGATCCAACTATGCTCATGTATTCTTGTGGGTCAGCTAGACTTCCACCATCATTGACAGAAAATCTTGGACCATGTGCACAAGTGTGGTGCACAGTTTGCAATCAACCATATGAGTTTTCTGAAGAAAATTAACTGTGTAGTTGGATTGAGTGAGGAGAATAAAGTTTGTTGCAGAAACATGCTTAACTTCAATGCCAAGGAAGTAGTGCAAGTCACCCAAATCTTTCATAGCAAAAAGTTGAACTCAATTTGCAAAAGAAAGATGACAATCGAGATGAAGAGCTGCCAACTAGTATAATGTCATTAAGATAGAGTAAAAGTAAAAGTACCTCTGACCCAAAGAAGTAAAGAAAGGGAGAATGATCAGATTCTGACATGATGAAGCGTTGATTGATAAGAAAGATGTTGAGTTTTTGAGACCATGCATGCTTTTAACCATAGAGTGACTTGTTTAGCTTGCACACATGAGTAGGGTGATCTGGGTCCACAAATCCCTTTGTTTGTTCCATGTAAACAGTTTCACGAAGGTCACCATACAATAAGATATTAGAGACATCTAATTGTCTTATTATCCACCCTTGATAATCGCTCTTATAGTAATTAATTTTATAATTAGATTGAATGTCTCTGTGTAGTCGATGCCATTCATTTGATGATACCCTTAACCAATCGTGCCTTATACCTCTTAATTGTACTATATGATTTTATCTTAATTTGTAAACCCATTCGCAACCTATCACATTCATAGATGGATCATAAGGTAATTTACTCCATGTATTGTTGTTGATGAGAGTTGTGCTCGTTCTGCACGGCAGAAACCCACTTATGATCTTTAATTGTTGTCTTCTAAGTCTTTGGTTATGTTGGATAAGAGATAGAAGATACAAAGGCTATTGCTAGAGGATGAACATATGTGTAGTAGGTGACATAGTCTGGTAGATACTTGGGTTTATGAATACCAAGATGTGATCTGGTGGTCGTTGCATATGGGGGCACAATGAGACTGGTGCTTGAATCAAGGTGTATTAGAGCAATGCTCGGTTGAACCCACAAGTTTTTCTATCTCAATCTTGTTGTCAATGTTAGATGATCAAAATTATTCCTTAATTTCTAGTCTATTAAGTCAAGTCTCGGACTAGGTTAGAATTTGGTAGTTGAGTATCAGACATCACCCTCCAACACTGAAAATCGATGAAGACATTTGAAGAACTTTTGTATTAGGTATGTGAAGACTGAACCATTCTATTTTATTCACTATCTTACCATTCTATCTATTGGGACTATGTTGCATGACTTCTAGTAGATTTACAAAGAAGAAATTACGAGTCAAGCTCGCCTTGTTAATATTTCGAAATATGATTCTAACATAGATGTCTTAACAATTTAGTTCAAAACAATTTATTGTTTGAGAACTAATTTGTGGATCAATTGTAAAACGCCCATATAAGTGATTTTATCATTTGGGAATGTTCCAAACATCAAAGAGAGTAATTCATGAACTTCTGATATTTC
This sequence comes from Papaver atlanticum, assembly GCA_023531105.1. NCBI lineage: Eukaryota > Viridiplantae > Streptophyta > Magnoliopsida > Ranunculales > Papaveraceae > Papaver > Papaver atlanticum. The sequence goes on from JAJJMB010012161.1 coordinate 682,764, forward strand.
TGCTCAGGGTAGGTTGGCAAACCCGTTTACAAACCATAGATATCTGATTTCAGAAATACAAGATGGTTGGCAAACTTGTTCGCAAACCTCAAGTTTAGTTGGGAACAGTTCACGAACCCGGTTTGCAAACCGTGATGAACTGGTTTTTTAAGATTGGAAGAAAAGGCTTAAGGTTGGCGAACCTAGTTGACAAACTGTGTTTATCTGAGTTCGTAAACAACATAACAGTTAGGGAACCTAGTTCGCAAACTATGTCCATCTGAAGTCCTCGAGCCGAGTAGGGTTGGCGAACCCGGTTCACAAACCGTAGCACCTTGACTCGTGAACTAGCCTTACAGTTGGCAAACCATTTCACCAACTGTCGCAGTAAACTTAGCAGATGCTCAAAGACTTATTTTTAAAAATGTTTAGCAATGCTATGACTCTCTTAAACACCTCTAAGACTTCATTGATCACTTAAAAACTTTTGTGTGAGAATCATGACTAATTTCGTCTCATACTTTGTGATTCCTCAAGATAGATATCTCAAAATTGATCTTAAGTGACCTATTGAACATTGTTCTTAAGAGGTGGTTAAGAATCTAGGTTGTTCTTCGGGAGTCGTAAGTTCTGAATTTGCAAGGTTTGCTAGGTTTTCTATTGCAAACAGATTTCCACACCTTCATCTATTGATCTAAATAGAAATCAAATAGGCTTATCTATTAGAGGAAGATTGGTATCAAAAGTCTTCTCTGAGGTTGAAATAACTCTTAGACTGTAAAGGACGCCAGCTAAGGGAATCAAGTGCGTATAACCTTGCGAGGTTCAATAGACGTAAGGAGCGCAGTTGTAACTGAATTGCTTGAAGGGTTGATTCGGTCTCATCTAGAGTTCGAAGTCTGATAGTAGGCTAGTGTTTGTAGTTGGTTAATACAGCTCGGTGTTCAAATCTAGATGAGGTCCCAGGGTTTTTCTGCAACTACGGTTTCCTTGTTAACAAAATTTATGGTGTTGTGTTTTTCCTTTTCCGCATTATATTGTTTATTTTTATAATTGGATTTACGTAAGTTATACATTTTCAATCTAAGTAGATACGTCCATTCAATTGTGATCGATTACGAGACTCGTTCTTGTAGAATTCGTATCTTGAAAGATAGATAACAATTTTAATTATTTGGCAGAATTACGATTGTATTATTAGGATACAACTAGATTGATCCTGGATATTGATATTTGGGATTGTCCAAGTACTCTTCTTGATAATTAGGTTCACGGACTTATTGTCTTATACATACTGATTGAGATGAGGTAGAGATTTAAACTCTATATACATATTTTCAAGGATCATTAAGTTAGTCTTCTTGATATGGGATTAGGTTTTGTCTATACCAGTTGTCAAACGAAAAATTTGGTGGTGTACTTGGTACCCCCGCGTTTTCAAGGTGTGATAAAGAAGGAGCGATAGAAAAATCAGATGCAGACACATCTGATATAGTACGTGATTGTTGAATAAGTTGTTCAGATTCAAGTTCTTCAATTATTACTAAAAGAGTAGGTGAAGTAATAGTAAAACTTGTCCGAATATAAATAGTCATAGTTGAGGCAGGTGAGGAAGTATCAAATGAGGTGCAAGTATAAAAGGGAAAGCCAAGCTTATCAAACACCACATGTCTGGAGATGAAGTCTTTCTTACTTGAATTTTCATAACACCTGCATCCCTTATGAAGCTGATTATACCCAATGAAAGTACATTGATAGGATCTTGGTCTAAGTTTGACCTTTCTAGAGTGACTAAGAAATGCAAAATAAGCACACCCATAAACTGGCAAGAATAATAGATCAGGTGCTTTGTTATAAAGTAGCTCAAATGTTGATTTGAATGCAAACAACTTGGATGGTGTCCTATTGATGAGGAAAGTAAGAGTGGGAAATGAATCCATCCAGAAACTCTAAGGCAGTACAAGCAGCAAAGAAAAGTGTATTGCCAACTTCAGTGATGTGTCTTATCTTTCTCTCCTTAGCTTCCTTTTGTTGGGGAGTACTTAAACAAGAGGAGCATACAACAATGCCAGATTGATCAACAAACTTTTTGATTTGACCATTAACCAATTCATTAGCTCCATCATATTGAAAAGTTTTAATAGTCCTTGTGAACATATTCTTAGTCAAAGATTTGAAATACTTAAAACAAGTAATACGTTCATCTCTAGTTTTTGAAAACACTAGTGGTACCAAAATACACCACCAAATTTTTCGTAGGCAATCTGTATGGACATACTCAACACAACTCTGAGAGTTAAAATTCAATCAAGGAAAGTGTCTAGAGTTATATCTCTCCCTCTCTTGTTGTTAGAACGTTTGAACCTAACTACAAAGAGAGTCCTTGGACGGTACCAAAGACCAATGTCCAAGGATCAATCAAGTCTTATCCAACAAACTAGGTCGGACGTATCTACTTTGATTGATCAACGCACAACTTGTGATATTTCAATTATAAAGATAAACAATATAATGCGGAAAAAGAAATAACACAAACACCAGAAATTTTGTTAACGCGAAAACCGAAAATGCAAAAAAACCCAGGGACCTAGTCCAGATTGAACACCAAACTGTATTAAGCCGCTACAGACACTAGCCTACTACCAATTAACTTCGGTCTGGAATGTAGTTGAGCCCCGAACTCAGTCTCCCACTGATTTAGGTACAGTCGCGCTCCTTACGCCTCTTGAATCCCATCAGGATTCCGCGCAATTGATTCCTTTAGAAGGAGTCCGACCAACTAAGAGATGCTTCAACTCAATTGAAGACTTTAAACCAAGTTTGCCTCCCACAAATTAAGCCTATAATTGATATCCCGATTTACGATCTAAACGGATGATCAGATCAAACGAAAGATCCAGGTGATGGAAATCGATAGCAACTTGACAGAAGTCTGGATATTCTCAAAATCCGGACTTATGCAACCCGAAGTGCATCCTAGATTATTATTCGCCTCACAAGTATAAAACTTGCGGAATCAACAAAGTCTGAGACGAAGAGAACTTTGATGATTACTATCTATCTTGATCGTTGGAGCAAGCTATACAAATAATCAAGATCAGGATACTCAAGTTATCAAGATAAAAGATAACTGGACCTGGCTTCACGAATCCCAATGAAGTCTTTATAGTCGCTAAACCCTAAAAGGGTTTCTGGAGATGACGACTTTAGATACAACTAGGACACACCAAAAAGTAGTGTCAGGATTCAAAGATCCCAGTTTACAAGAGTTCACCTTATATAGACTTCAAAGCCTAGGTTGCTTTAGGTTTAAGCTAAGATAGCTTTGGAACCAAGCAAACAATATTCACCGTTAAATGAAAGCTTTGAATCTTATTCACATAAACAAGATATACACTCTGGTTAGGTAAACCGTAACCGAACCGTGTATAAATACTATGTCCAACATGGTTAGCCGAAGCTAGTCGATTTGAACTTCAAAAGCTTAACACTCATTTTCATGTTCACAAAGACATAAATCTGGAGTCACAATCATGTGATCAAATGAGTCTAGTGTTAATTAGAGAATTGATCAAATGCAAATCATCTCATAGAAATAATTTGATTGCAATTGAATCATTATCGACATAGTTGGTAAATGTACAAGGTACAAATACTTGAGTCGTTCATGAGTCGGCTGAGTCACAATGCGCGGACCGGTTGATATAATTTTGATAGTGGTAAGAATGAGGTTCGTAAGACTTGTGAAAGAAATTGAATTTAGATTTATTTAAACTAAAAGTAGAGAAAATTTTAATCCAAATTTGTTTTTTTTAGAGTGAAAATAACCAAGACACTAGATTCCACTATTACACATGAATAAACGATGATAAGAATTCCAAAACTCTAATTATTTTTAAAATATCTTTTTCTTAATTCACAAATTATCAAGCATATTCTCAAACATTAATTGTATCCCTTAAGCATAGATTATCTAACCAAAGCATAACCTATCTAATTGAATCACAACTAATTAGGAAAAATTATGCAAGCAATTAAAATTCTACAAAGTAGTGAATGAGTGAATTATAAAATATAAATTATAGAAAAATAGAATGGTTACCAATTATTCATGCATAAATAGCTTCCTCCGTGCCTTGATTATGCGAGAATTAGCTCATCATTATCATGGAAACATGCTCAAAATTCATCTTTATTAATGCTCAAAAATGGTTCACAAATGATGAAATGGGAGAAAAATGAATAAAATCGGGTTCTGTAACACTTATATTTGTTACAGAATCAACTGTTACAGAAAACGATAAAGAAATACCGTCACTGGCACTGTTGAAGAACGACGGTCTTGAAGGGTCTTATGTTCTTCGTAGTTTCTGCACCAGCAGAAAACTTATTTTTCCTGTAACTTTTTTTTTCGATTTCTTATGCTCTAAATGTCTCCCTATTCTCCCCCTAAACTCTCCATCCCTTCTTTGAGTCTCCTAAAGCCTTTATATAGTCACAGGACCAAGAATAATATCGTAATAACCCAAAAATCTTCTCGATATCCAACCATTAACTCATGAATATTTTCTTTTATGTTTTAGGTTCTTACGCATCTTTTCGACATATACACGCTCCAGAACTTCCTTGTTTGACTCCTCCACACTTCTGCAGCAACCAAACTCCATCAAAACTCAATCCATGCACGTTCAAACACGTTGTATTCCGAGGTTGAATATTTTCTTCCCGACGAAAATTCATCCCAACTGAACGCATTAGAACACTCATACCATCATTGTTTGGGCATATCATGTTCATCCCAATCAAAATCAATGATTTAATCTCACTAAAACTCCTTCAAAAATCCAACAGAAAATTCTGCAGAAAAATGAATTTTTTTCCCGCCAAAAATATTTTTCAAACGTTGAAGGTTAAGTTCCCTGAATCCAAAACGCGGGTGCCTTTAGCAGCTCGGCTGCCTTGGGGGTGCCCTTATCCATTTTTAGGGTGCCTTTAGTAATTTTGGTGGGTGCCTTTAACACTTTTTTCTGGGGTTTTTCCAACACTTTTTCGGGATTCTTCCGGTGTATTTCTGGGGTGCTTACGGTGTATTTCTGGGGTGCTTCCGGTGTATTTCTGAGGTGCCTTTAGTACTCTATCCTGGGGTGTAAAACACCACTTTACGAGCCAATTTCGTCGCAAGAGCTTATTTCTCTAAAAATACCTACAAAGACATAAAACACCATAATAAGTACAAAAATGGGTACTAATAATATATACAATAGAGATGAAAATAGACACATAAATGCGTCTATCACCGGTTTGCAAACTTATAAGCATAACCGAGTTCCGGAGTTGACAAAACTTTTTCAGTTCACGTACCGGTTTGCAAACTTAGGTGCAACTCAAAGTTCCGGAGTTGACAGAACTTGTTCAGTTCACGTACCGGTTTGCAAACTTAAGACTTTTACCGGTTCCGGAGTTCACATAACTTTTTCAGTTTGCGTACTGGTTTGGGTACTAAACTGGTTCTAGAACATAGAACTGTATTGGATCGCATACCAGTTTGAATACTTTAACCCAGTTCCCTTTCCACATTTCCAAAATGGTTGTAAGAGAATACGCGTACCTATTCGGATCACGAAACAAACAGATTTTCCCATGATGTGCATACGAGTATGCGTATCACACTAATCTGAAAGTCGATATAGCTACTCCGCTACGTGTATGAGTACATGTAATACAGCTTCAGACATATAACAGTTTTTTCAGTTTGTAAGACTGATAACATTGTCTTGTATTCCGAATATAGTAGTTATATATTTTTCTAAATCAATTCAAAACATTCCTGAATAACATCAATGACACATATCACTGTTCCAGGCTATTTTTGAATGATAAACTTGAATCATGATTTGGTTCCGAACAATAAATTGTTCTCCACCGAAATTGATCAAGTATGAACAAATGTTCATTAAGCTTAGTCATTATATTTCGAGAAATTGTAAACTAAATAATTAGTTCTCGACTCGAAATTCTTGTCTATGCAAGCTAGTCTAATTAGTTATGCGAAAATCGTCTAAAGGATAAAAAAGTGAATATAACTTGGGAAATAGGTGGTTCAGTCTTCACTTACCTTTTGTTGATGAAGTTCTCCAAAATCTTCAGTTGATCTTCGCCTTCAAATGGTAGAACGCAAATGATGACTGGCTAGTTTCTCAACTACACTATCCTAGACCGAGACTTAACTAATTGTAGACTAGAAATCAAGATATAGTTTTGACAACTAAATTTGACAACAAGCTTGATATAGCAACACTTGTGAGTTCGTCTGAGAAATGCTCTAGCAGTTTTCATAGGATATATCCAAGTATTTTTGCCAAAGTCATCAAGAAAAATGATGTAATACCTGAATCCTAAGTTATAGATAACATGGGATGGTCCCCAAATGTCACAGTGGATAAGTTGAAGTGGTACAATGGAGGTTCCATCTAAGGGAAGAAAGGGCAGTCTCTTGTTATTTCCTACTAGGAATGAATCACATAGAGAGCTTGAAACATCATTAATGATCTGGATGTCAGATCTTGATACCAACTTTTAAAGAATAAAATTAACTGGATGACCAAGCCTTTGATACCAATTGGCAGGGTTTACTGATTAGCAACATGAGCTTGATATGAAACAATATGAGAAGAAAACAAGGGATAAAGATTACCATCCTTGGGTCTTTGAGAAATGATTTTTTGAGTATTCAGATCCTTAATGTTGGACCGCTATGGAGTGAACTCAACAGAACAAAAGTTATCACTAGTAATTAAGCTTCCCTACTGAAATAAGATTCTGCTTCAAATGTGGAACATACAACACATCATTTAAAGCAATAGATAAGTCAATGGTGTTAATACAGAGTCACCCACCATTTGAATGGGTAGAAATTTACCATCACCAACCATTTTTTAGAACCAATATAAGGCAGTTGGTTTTATAGAATAGCTACGGAGTTGGTCATATGGATAGTAGCTGCCGAGTCGGATAATCGATGAATATGCTGAGAATTTGAGGGCACTTGAATGGTTCAATTGGCTTGTGGCTTAGGTCAATTTGGTATTGCATATATTAAGGACTTTTATAAGCAGAGTAACTAATTTTTTTGCATATCTGGCAGACATAAAAGCTACGATTACGTTTCACAGTTGAGGTGGAGGTACCATCCTGGGAAGTGAGAAAAGTTTTCTTAGTAAAGAATGCATATGACGTGAGATTATCAACAACCAAAGTTGTTTTCTAAAATTGATTTTGCAGCCATTCATGTTGTATGAATATGAATTTAAGTTTATTGATGGTAAGAATCACATCACTGTTCTGGTCTGAGATAACAAAGTTGTCAAACTCACGACTCAAAATATGCATCACCAGATCTGAGTTACAGACTCGTTCACAAATAACATATAAGGAATTAAAAATCTCTTTAATCTTTTGTAAATAAGCAGTAGTAAACGAATCATACCCCTTTCTCATTTAAATAACTGATTTCGAAGCATAGGTTTCCTATCTACGAACTTGTTTGAACAACTATTAGCAAAATATTGCCGTACTTGTCGAAAATTACTTGAACCCAAAGTACCTTTAGAGACAAAAAGAGTGAAGGTTGCTTTTAAAAAACTGATTAGAAATCGACCCATTTTCTCCAAAGAGCATAGTCAGGATTTGGTTATGTACCTTTAGGAAAAGTTATAGTAGATAGTAGTAAAGGAATGAAACCATCAGTGAAACTAACAAGAATAGATTTTATTTGAAACTTCCAAACCAAGTAGTTTATATCATGAAGTTTCCCAGAAACAAAATTAGAAATATTTGTTAATGGTATTGATGTAGAAAAATTGTATTTTTTAGTCACATTTGGTATTTCATTTATGGTTAGATCATCAGATGAAGAAAATATGTTAGTATCCATTAAAGATTGATGGAGGTTGTTGTTGTGATGGTGATGACTGTTCTTATGATCGAAAACCTAAAGTTTGATACCATAAAAGAAGTTATTTTATTAATGTTTTATGATTATCATGCCATTACAAGATAACATTGAGCATTTATACATGCCAGGAGTGAAACAACATGGCAACTAATAACTCTAAGAGGGAAAATAAAGAGCAAGGGATAAAAACCACACCAAGGACATATAAGAAAGAAAATGACTATATGATCTAAGAGAAAGTTCAATTGAGACCAGATAATTGGTTGATTTTATAAGCCACGTGGATGGACAAACCCAATTTTGAGCAGTGGTAAAATAGTTTATCGTATCAACGTAAGTCGATCGTCTAAACCTTCTATGATAACGACTATTTTCAAACACCCAGAAAACGAATAGTTTTCCTTTCCATATAAATAACATACCTTCTCAATCATCCAACTCATACCAAATCTGATCTTCTCCTAAATTTTCTCCATAAAAGTTCTTTTAATTTTAAGTATAATTATTTAAATTTCTCAATTGAAAATTACACCTCAAGTTTTTTCCGAAGTCAAACTAGAAGCTGTTATTGGTAAAATATGTGCTAGTTTAAAAAAAATATATGAAAAGGGTAAGAGGGAGAGAAGAGTGCAAGTTTTAGAAGTTAACGCAGTAAAGTTTGCCGTTAAAATTCCAAAAAGAGCTCAAATTTTGAAATTTAACCACCAAAGTCGTAAAAACCACGGAAAAACTGTACAAGGAAGTTACGTCAATTAAAGATAACTAAGAGGCCAAAGATTGTACGATATTTTATTGAAGTCTTTATTGGCTAAGTTTATATCTCGTAAAGAATGATGCAGTAATATTAATTCAATTTTTTTAGAACTCAAAGATTTGACTTCCATTTTTAACTAATCAATATTTATTGTACTGCCTTTAATAACGGCAAAATAACATCAAACTACATTGGATTAAAGCAACTATATTAAATTAAATCCATGCACATAAAACTTACAGAATTCATAACAATGCTTAAACTCTCTTTTGTTTTCTTCAACAAATTGGGAATAAGCCATAGGCTTCTGAAAAACATATAAACAATAAGTTAATATGATATCCAACACCGAATAATAACAACATATTCTTCTAGAGTGAAGTGAGCAAGAGCCATTGTAGCGTAAAGGATGTGTGATTGAAATAAATGAAATATAGAATATTTATAGAGAATTCAAAGAGGACCATTGGATAACAGCTATATTTTGAAAATTAACATCTTTAAATATATTGAAACTTAATGACTGTATTTATCAACGATTTTTTTTTTTTAATAACATGCCACACATAACAAATTTTATTCTAAACACAACCTGTCAAAATCATTTTCAACCAACACCATCAACCATGTTTCATAAAAGCAAAAAGAAATAAATATTAAGTATGGAAAAAAAAAGAGGTTTGTCCATTATGTTTCATGCATGACCGTGGTCTGATGCATTACCCTTGGATGTGTACTAAGTATCCACAAGTAGGTTTTCCAGGCATCAGAATGGTCATTGAATCGCAACCGGAAAGGATCTGGTATTTACAATGTTAGGATCTTAACTGTCCTGGAGAACCATGAATGCTAGATGATGTCATGAAGGAGAAAGAAGATGAAAAGGTAGCAACACTTTATAGAAACTTGAACCAAGTTGAAGAAGTTACAGCGCGACCAATATGGAGAAGAAGATCACCCAAAAAAATTAGTTATTGGATGCTTACATCATGGTTGTAACTTTTTTATGCACATGCACACTTCTACAGAAGAAGACACACATGGAAAACACTCTTGGAAATGTCCTATGTGTTTTAAGTTGAAGGGAACTGGTTAAGTGTATGAACTGGTTAGTTTGCTATTGTGTTGTCCAATGTTTAATCCATGAAAATGTCTTTGTATTTTCACCATTAGTGTATTGTCACAACTAATTTGAATGTTTCTTATTTTAAAGGAAATAACATTAAATTAAAGTAAACTACATTGGATTAAGGCAAACTACATAAATTAAAACTAATTGCAACTTTCAATTAAAACTAAATTATTAAACTCGTTAATTAAAGTCCTGATTCAGTGCCCGGATGGTGGAGCAACATTTAGGACTTAGAAGGGGTTGAACCATTGAATGTCTTTACAGAGGTTGAAACAAGCTTCATAAGCGAAAAATTTGTTGCTAATTAGCTGCCATTCGCTAAGTTCGTTGTACCACTTCATCAGAAGTTTCATTGTTCAATCTAGTGCGTTTAGTGCACATTACTTAACTTAGGAACTACGTGACTTTATGATTAGTTATTTGAAAGCGACCTGGGAATCATTGAGCGTCACGCATTCTCGGGTTCCTCGTTTCTTCAGTGAACATTGCAGAAATTTTATTCCAAAAACCAGATATGACACGACTTGTTCAATATAAACATCTTCTCTTGTTTGAAAAACATATAAGCTTTACAAATAGTTAGATCCTATTCTTGAGTATATTTAGGACCACAAGCTATGGGAAATATTTATTGGGAATGAGATTAGAAAGAAATAAAAGTGAAATTATAAGAAATTGTGGGGAAAGAGTGTAATGGGAAAGAGTGTGTAATTTTATTTTTTTTATAAGGAATAGAATTAAAGCCGGTGGATGAACAAGCCGTGGTCGGCTCAAAGAAGGCCGGTTAGCTCAATACGAGATGATGGTCGTCTCAATTAGAGTCGAGGTTCGCCCATCCTGTGGGGGTGGAAGTTGCCCATTTGCCCACCCCACTGGACGGACTTGCTCTAAGTTTGGATTAAGCTTATTTATGTATAGGTAACGAGTTTAGATGAGATGATGAGTGATAGACATAATTCATATGAACACCAAGAAGTTAGATTCCATTAGTAAAAATTCATTATCTTGCAGATGGATTTAAACATCTAGTTGATAAATCAAGACATTCAATATTGATCGGATGATCATGAGAAGATGAAGAGGAGTGTTGCAGTGTATCTGAACCATCCTCACGAGATGCTGCTGCTGCTAGGTAATTTCTTTTTTTATTTTCCTTTTCAATCTTTATTGTTTCTTGAATTGCTAATACTATTTCTTGCATTTTTGGTCTTGAAACTCCATGTTGTTCAACACTTAGAATTGCAATTTCAGCTATTCTCCATAAACATTCAAGCTTTATTGTCCCTGCTAATGTTGGGTCTACTATACTTGTCACATCTCCTTTATGTATTAGTGATCTTGCCTACAAAAAAAACAAAACATTAATTATTGAAATAATAGCTTTTGAAGATCAAATGAACAGCACACCTATGAGAAACAGAAGCAATACCCAGTGAACAATGTTCCATTCAGGTCCATAATCTTGAGCTGAAAAAGGTTTTCTTCCTGAAATTAGTTCGAGTAGAACAACCCCAAAACTGTAAACGTCAGTCTTTTCAGTTAATTGTTGATTTCTATAATACCTGCATTAAGTAATTGGCATAAGATCTGTTATACGCATAACTTTTTTAGGGCGATTAAAAACAGGTTTTCATGACTATGTCGACTTACTCAGGATCTAGGTAGCCAACTGTTCCACATGCAAGACTTGAAACGTGGGTAAAGTTTTCATCAGTTTGTCTTGAGAGACCAAAATCTGACACTTTTGCTCTCATATTGATGTCAAGGAGGATATTACTCGTTTTTACGTCTCGATGAATAATGCTTGGATTGCACCCAGTATGTAAGTAATCTAGACCTGCAAATGTCCATCTTGTGTTAAGATTATAGTGTAGGAATTAATCGTATTTCCATATGTATACAGGATAATAGTTGAGTTTATAACCTTTTGCTGCATCTTCTGCGATAGAAAGACGAGATAACCAATCCACGTGCTTCTGATTGCCAGAACCTGGTTGGATGATTATGTTATAGGATTGGATCAAATGCACTTCTTTAAAATTTGGAATTGAATTTGTAAGAGGAGTCAAACGATACTTAATCACAAGGACATACCATGTATATGATCACGTAGAGTCCCATTGTGCATGTACTCATAAACTAGAATTCTCTGGCTTGCTTCTTCGCAGTATCCAACTAAAGGAACCAAATTCTTATGATGAATTCGTGACAAGAGAGAAACCTAAAACATTTTTTTATGACGATTAGTGCAAATAGTGCTTGGTAGTTGCTTGATCCATAAAAAATATGCTTACAGTATTGCATACCTCATTTACAAATTGCTGGTTTCCTTGGATAGATTCCTCAGCCAAGATCTTAACCGCAACTTCTTTTTCATCTTTCAATTTACCGTAATAGACAGGTCCAAAACTTCCCCTCCCTATTTGTTTTGAAAAATTGAGAGTAGCTTCCTCTATCTCGGAGAACGTTATATGGTAGGCTACGTCTAGGCCATCATCAATCAAAGATCCTGGTCGCACCAGAGAATAGGCTGTTGAAGGTTTGGAGGTAGCTCTCAGTGAATCACCTGAAATATTAGTCAGAAACCTATATGAGTGAAACTGAGTATATATGAGGTCAAGTGAATTAGTCCATAGAAGTTGAGGGTGCATACTTGTTTCACTAACTTTCGGTTGAGGTGTCGGCCTTCGACAATTGCACAATAGTATCGAGCTTCCTGACAGCATAAGAACAATTATTACAATTGCCCCAAATGAAGCACCAATTATTAACTTAAGGTTCTTGCTGTGCTCCCCCTTTTGAAAAAGTTCAGGATTTCCACCATAACTGCATATCAAATGCAATAGCCTTTTAAGAATTGTTTGATAAAAGCTGCCGTAGCTCTCTTGTTTTGGAGCAATAGGATGTTACCATCTATTGTTTCTCTTTAGCCATATATGTACTGGGTATCATTTTGGTTACAGGTTTTGTCACATAGGCGTATTAGTAAAAGCATATATACTTACTTGAATATCAGCCTCTTAGTTAGCAATGATGAAGGTATCTCCCCTCTGAAAGAGTTGTTCTGAACATGCAATTCTCGTAAATTAGGTAGGTAACCAAGGTACGAAGGTATTGGGCCAGTGAGTCTGTTGTTCTCTAGGTGACTGCCCATTTACAAAATAAACCAAGATAAGACAACTGTTTTGATGAGGTAGACTATGATATCAAAGCATGAGTGAGAAACTTACACAATCGTCAAATTAATCAGATTACTTAGGTCAGGGATTTGCCCAGTCAAGCAGTTACCGTCCAGCCACCTAAAAACTCATAAACCGATACGCGTAAGTATATATCTTTGATTCTTTGGAGTAAAATTACTTAAAAAGAAAATCATTTACAGGGTAACATCACTTACAGCTCCTTTAGACCCTCCATGTACTTAATCTCTATTGGAATCTCACTCTTTAACTTTTTTCCTGATAGAACTCTGTTTAAGAAGAAAGTAGGATTCAGATGTTGTTAGATATGTCAGTATTTAGGTGACTTCTCATCTCACTGAAAGAAACTCCTGATGTTTCGTTTCCCGCATAAACTACATTACAGCGATTCCAAATACAACAACTATTATTAAGAACAAACAGGATTTACATTTTTGTGATCCTTGGTGGTGAGCTCGAACTGCAAGCAGCCCATTCCCAGTTAGTTGGGATACAAGGATCACCTTCTGCATGAGTCCAGTTACTTCCTTTGGATATGTCTCTAAAGGCATCCAGTACAATAGCTTCAGACCCAGAAACAATTCAAACATCAACATGTGTAAGAGCCAAGAAAAGTTCATAGATCTGCAAAACATAACCAAAAATATTTTATTTGACTTACCATCTTTGTTATCTGTCTTTGGTATAATCTGCACATATTTACAGATTTCTATAGCATTTAGAAGTGGACCACGTGTAGAGTCCTGAGTCTTAACGAATGAGAATGACAAAACAAAGTCTAACGATATATTCATGTAGCTAGGTTCGTAAAGTGTGTAGCTCCCGTTTGCATTCTCAGCGATATTTACCACGACGTTGTTATAACCTCCAGGAACATGAGGTTGCTCCATTTTGAATTTCCGAGTTTCATTAATACCCAAGTCTTCGATTTCGGCTAGGTACGCATATGCTCTGGCGTTAGCTGGAAAACCATCAAGGTTCAACCTGTAGCTAAGACTTCCACCGGAACCCACTACTGCTGTTTGCATCACCTTACTAGGTGGAAATTCTCGTGTTTTCATTTCTATTTTCTTAGAAGTACTGATCCTTTCAGTTCCGGTAGCCACACCAACCAGGTAGTTCTGCCTCTTTTCCAGATCCGAGTTCCATATACGGTCATAGGGGTCATCTGGGTACCTGTTAAAAAGTATACTAGTCTTGGTATCACTTCATTGATGATCTTGAACAACTTAATTGGATTTGTGCAATCTAAATTCTAAGACTAGTATCCGACAGCATAAGTTAGATGTTCATATCAAGAGAGAAGATTACCTACCTCACTGCATCTTTTGTTGGAGCTCCAAAGTTTACTCTTGCCGCAACATTGAGGAAGAAATCATCCTCATAGTCTGTAGTATACATTGAAAGATTTAACGGTCGAAGTTCAAGAGTAGAGATGAATGGAGAACCAGTCGATGCACAACACAGACACACATTGATTAAACTAGAAGGTGCTTTGACAATCATTTCTTCAACGTAGACCCTTGAAGCATCAAATATAGTCACAGTTGACCACATAGTAGCATCCAAGTAGAGCTGAAATTTGGGATATGGATCTCCGTTTCCTGAGTTGCCATACTGGAATGTAGCCCGTACAAGATACCGTCTTCTCTTGGTTGTTCTTAATGTATAACAATACTTTTTGCTGTCTGCAGGGAAATCTCTACGTCTCCAGCGTTGTAAAATGTCTCTGTTTGGGCTATCAATTTCGACTACCGTACCATAACCAAATAAACCTGTATCCGAAATCCATTGTAGTCCAGTGCTTGGATCAGTGTAATCACTTGTCGCTCCACAATCAATACTGATAAACTCTGTACATGTAAGTTCTTTAAGGCATTAATTTACTACCGATTTTCTTCCCTCTAGATTATGTAAAATGTTTTATAGATTCAATTAAGATTTATACTGAATAAAGAATTTCAATCTTGTGAACTCAATATAAATCTGTTAGTTGTTGTTAGTCATAGTATGATGCATGTGCTATATATCACTTAAGTTTCAAAATTTAGAACTTACCGTTAACTTGGGTGAAAACAGAAGGAACTGAATGAAGAAACAAAATTAGAATGCAAGAGATTAGACCCATTAAACTTCCACGAGCAACAATTGATATTTTGGGATCTTTTTTGTGCTTAACTTCCTACTTTCTTAACATTGTTGCACTTAAGATTCAGACTTATCTCCCATCACTCTTCCACTCACCCTCATATCTTTCGGTTTAACTTTTTTCTTTAAGATGTTTGTTCATTCACATGTCTCTTTCTATCTTCGAATCTGCTTTTACTTTTTTGAAAATTCACTTTCACTGGTCACCTTTTGTGATCTCCAAAGGATATTCTCATTCCAATGCTCACAAAAAATCCTACACTATAAGATTTTATGTTTTAATTACTTATTCTAGTTTATTCTTTCGATTGGACGGTAAGAATTAGTACGCTGACGAGTTTTAATTTCAGGTTGTAAATATCTGCACTTTAAATTTTGTTTCACTCTATAGAGGATTATCTACAATGTTAAGTCTAATTTGAGTTGTTATTTTAAGATGACAGAAAGTAGATAGCATCGCTGAAGGAATATTAAAAGAACAAAGGAAAAGATAGGGAAAAAATGGTGCAAAGTAAGAAATTTATCACTAATGCCTTTTATCACACTCATATTCCGTCTTTGTTGTTCTGCATACACACTATTGATCTCTCTTTCAAGATATTTGCTTTTAGGTTTTTCTCTTGTACTTTTGCTGTTATTGGATTTACCAAAGACCTCAAATCTACATACAAATGCTTCGCTTTGATTGTGTTGCTCAATTCTTGGCCACACCCTTGGTCAAGACTCAAGTGGATAAAACTCTTTCTTATGTCAACCATAAATCAAAAATCTTAATATACCCACCATGGTCATGGTAGAACCCAACTTGTTCTTATTCTGACCCACACATGTACTTAAACATTGCATAACAAGAGACATACATACACAAACAAATTCAGTTAGAAACAAGAGTGAAACAAAACTTGAATGTTCGTCAAAGGAAATTTCAAATAACAAGTTGAATTTGCATTTATGGAGCAATTACAGAGATTGGTTCATTGGTGTTAGTAGCTGAAACCTGATTCTGAACACCCCCCATAGCCTTTCTCATCAAACCCAGCAGCCATTTTACAGACATAACCACATAATCATAGAAATTAAGAGCCAGATAAATCATAATCCCTCCTATAATCCCATTAGATATTGAGTAAGTTAATGGCATCAACAAAATTGTAACAAAAGCAGGAACACCTTCTTTAATGTTATCCCAATCAATATCCTTAACCACTTTCATCATCATCATTCCAACCATGACTAGTGAAGGTCCAATTGCCCATGGAGGTACACTAGCCAACAGAGGTATAAAACACAATGATAACAAGAAGTAAAACCCGACAACTATAGTTGTTATACCTGTTCGGCCTCCTTCCTTTATTCCGGCTGTTGATTCCACGTAGACCGCAGTCGGGCTAGTTCCTAGAGCAGAGCCGATAATTGTAGCTATAGCATCAACTATATATGCTATATATTCACCTTCAAATCTCCCTTTTTCATCAACAAATCCTCCAACTTCAGCTAAGGAAAACAGTGTACCTGTAGTTGCTAAAACATCTACATAAAGGATTGTAACCAAAGCTATCCAAACTTCACTCCTATTAAACTCACTAAAACTGATTGCACCAGCTGTGGTTTGAATTCCTTGAAAATCCACAACCTTTTTGAAATAATCATATTTAGTGTCACCTATTTGTGTGTCGGGAAAAAATGTCACACTAGTACCTCTAATCCAGGAAACTAATGTAACAAAAACAATACCATATATCATGCTACCTTTGATGTTTTTCATTAATCCATAAGACATGATTAACAGCCCAGTGGCAGCGAGCCAAAACGTCGGACTCCGTAAAATTCCACCTTCGCATGCGCCTGTGACCGGGTTAATTCTAGAGCAAGCTGCTAATGTTAGCATCGTCGAAGAACTAGGCCCAACAAGACCTACTCCTTGTTGGGTTTGGAGGCCTGTGAATGCGATGAAGAGACCGATGCCAGCGGCCGAAGCTAGTCGAACTGCACGAGGTATAAGCCGAGCGAGTTTCGCTCGGTAACCAATCAAGGCTATTGCGAGAAACGCACAACCTTCGACCAATACCACAGCTAGAGCTGTCTGGTATGTCACTGGTCCTGATCCATGTAAGCCCACTAGGTTGTATGCAAAGTAAGCATTGATTCCCATTCCCGGTGCTACAGCTAAAGGAAGGTTAGCAAAAACACCCATTCCTACACAACCAAATAGTGAAGTTAATACAGTAGCGACAATAAGATCTCTTTTGGTTTTGGTTAGGCAATTTTGGTAGCCTATATTTGGTTTGAATTTGCAGTCTGGAGTTGGTTTCTGATCATTGATGATATTGTTGGTTGCATTCGAGGCGATTGATGGTGGAGTACAGTCTTGGATAGAGCACGTTCCACCGGAGTCAGCGAGTATTGTTGCGTTAACCGTTATGATATATGCCATGGTGAGAAAAGTGGCTGTACCTGCGCATATTTCTCGAGTGAAACAAGTCTTTCTTGCTTCTAGTTTGAAATATTTTCCAACTTTGCTTTTAGATACTGTTTCATTCAAGGTTTTCTTCTTTCTTTTCCATGATTCTCCTAATCTTGAACAAAACCCAGTACCTAATCTTGAACATACCTCACCACCCATCTCTAGCTAGGATCTTACAGAGATGTAAGCTTACCCACCAAGTTTTAGATCCCTGAGAGATTAGACAGAGAAAATAAAGAACTCGAGATGATTGAGTCTTATCTCATTCAGGTATATAAGAAATGGCGTATTTGTCTTTTAAAGAGAATATAAAACTAATGAAGTACCAATATTTAAAAGCAAAAGTTTAAATAAAGGAAGCGGAAATGCTATTAAGTAGTAGTATTTATTTTTGTGTCCAGGTTTTTGGTTGATGGGATTGGGTTTCAATGTCTTTAACAAACTTGATATATAAATAATCATAAGCATGCAAAGCTGGTCCTCCATTAAATGAGCTAGTTTTTCTTCTCATGTAGTATGCTTTATTAAAAATGATATTTGAACCGATTAAACCAAAGACCAAAATGAAAGAGATAGTGAAGCAACAACTTCTAAATGATTTATATTACTCTACTGATAATTGAATTTGTGTTGGGTAGTGCAAATTTGACAGCTTTCAATATAAGTTCCACGTTGTTACAGATTATGAGAATCTAATAATGTTCGCAAATACCATAATGAATAAAAAGTCTTCGAAATTTCAAAACAAACCCAAATGTAAGCATGCGTGGGAGAGATGATTAGGGAGGGAATAGGGGTATTATTTTATTGTATTATTATAAGTGTAGTAAATAGATGTAATGTTAATGGTGGTAGTAGTTGTTCTTTTGAGGGAAAAAAGGGGAAAGAAAACAACAGAAAAATTAGAAAGAAGTAAAAAACAGATTAGATCAGAGCAGAACAGAATATTATAATGGTGATGGCATTATTGTTAGTCTGAGTGTACATGTGTTGAGGGAGGTAAAGATCAGGCTCAGCTTTTAAATTTTTTGATGCGTATTTTCTTTCCCAATTTCCAATCATATGTATGCCGTTCATCCAAAGTAGTAATACCACATAGCTCGAGATGTGCATGTGATTTTAGGTCCACAGACTTACTAGGATACCACAACATAGGGTGAGGTTTTTTTTTTCTTCTTATTGCGGAAAAGAAATTTTATTACTAAATAAGATTGATGTTTAACAACACCTAACCCTGTAAGACATTTGGAGGTTCTACCAACTATTGATAATGCCATACTTCCTACTGCATTTTGCAAGCACATCCGCTACATTATTACATGACCTTTTCGTATAACAAACTTTGCAATTCGGAATTAAATTCAATAAAATTAGAGCATCAAGCAGAATGTTTTCGTTCTCCCAAGCACAGAGCTATTGATGTAGTCTGTTATGTTCTTCAAATCCAATTCAAAAATCACATTAATCAACTGCATCTCACTGCTCCACTTTACAGCATCCAGAAAAGCATAGCAATCCGCCTGCTCAGCACTTAGCACATTTCCCAAGCTCCTAGACCTGCAACCCCTCCAGGCACCTGTAAAATCATTCAAAATTAGTCCAACGACTCCTGAATTATTCCTTTTTAGAAAAGAAACATCACAGTTTATTTTAAAGAAGGGTTGAGGAGGTGGAGTCCAGGTTGGTTCATTAGGTATAGCTAATGGTTAGTTAGCAGGTGAATCTGCTACAGGTTGTAGTATGATCTTCTTGAGGTATTCTGCGAAGTTAACAGCTCCAGAAGCAACTCTTATGGGATCAACACTCTTGTTCTGAAATACTAAGTCACATCTCGTATTCCATATACTCCAACACACAACCATTGTTAGATTAATCCATTCACCATTCCGTTTCAGTAAACATATGACCTATGCTATTGCTTGAACTATTTAGCACTCTACTGCCACCTGGAAGACTCATCCATACAGCCTTTGAAAAGGAACACTTAAAAATAATGTGCATAGTATCCTCAACCCCTGGTTACACAGTTGGCATGTATGATTAATGTATCTGCATACCCTTCCCAGTATTTCCTTGGTTAGTAAGATATCGGATGGAGACTTCCAAAAGAAATGCTTCACTCTAGGCCATGAACTTAAATTTCAGAAATTCTTCCACTGCATAGAAGTCCCCTGCATTTCTGTTGAGAGCTGAATATTGCTGAGACTCGGCTCAAAAAGTTTGTTGTATGTTGATTTTAGCGTAAAGCCTCCATGCTTTATAAGTTTCCAAATGAGTTTATCCAGTGCTGAACTGGGTAATTGCATTTGTAGAATTAGAGCTGTTGTATTTCCATCAAAAAGAGACTGCACCAGATCCACATTCCATTGACCAGTCTCGGACAAAATTAGTTCACTGACCCATATATAGTTTTCAGCATGAACAACAGAACTGTGTTGAGTAGGAGGATGATTAAGGCTATGTACCCATGTATCCAGCCAGATATAAATAATTTGTACCATTGCCTACTTCCAAAAGCTGTTATCGCATATGAAAACAACATTTCTTTGCACACTTTTCCAAGACCATGAAGATTTAGTAACTTTTGAGGAGTGAAGCATACCTTTTCCGGCAAAGTATTTTGATTGTATTGCTTTGACCCATTCTTTGTCAGAGCGTATGCACAATCTCCAAGCATCTCTTACTAGTAAGGCTTGGTTCAGAATTTTGAGATCTCTAAAGCCTTGCCCTCCAACATGTTTATGCCTATTAAGTTTATTCCAGGAAGTAAGACAAACCCCTTTCTTTTCTTCAAAACCCCACCAAAATTTTCTCCGCAAAGAGTTCATTTGGTTAATGGTTTCATTAGGAATTTTTATACATCTCATAGAATAAATTGGAATAGTTTTTGTAACATGCTTCACCATTGTAGTTCTGCCACTTTGCGACATGGTAGTTCCCCTCTATTTAATGGTATTTGTTAGAGCATTGCTCGGTCGAACTCGCAAGCGTTGCTATCCCAAGCTTGTTTGTCAAGTTTAGTTGTCAAAACTATAAGCCTTGATTTCTAGTCTACTTATAGCTATGTCTCGGATTAGGATAGAATGAGTAGTTGAGCTTTAGACTTCACGGCGTTCATCGATTGAAGATGAAGAACTACTAAGGGGAGCTTGTGTAAGTTCATCAACAAAAGGTATGTGGAGACTTGAACTCATCTATCAGTCAGAAGTATATTTCTACTGTATCTCCTATTGAGACAAAAGTCGTATATCTATATAGACTTTACTTTATACACATCTGATATTTCGAGTTGAGTTTAACTCGCTTACATATTTCTCAAAATATGTGTTGGTAAGCTTTCGCTTTAACCAAGTTCAACTTTTATTCTTGACGAAAGTCAAAAGATGATCATGTGAAAATCTCCTGGTAACATCTTACATGATTTGTGTGAGACAGTCATTTGATTTAGACTCGGAATGTTTCATATTGATCTATTGATCACTTAAAAATTGCTTTGAAGCTAATAGTTTGTGTGAGACAGCTATTCCCGTCTTCTAAGAATGTTTCAATGATTAAAATGGAGTTTAGAACAATTAACCATTGATTGGATATAGCACAGTATGCATACTTGTATGCTAACTGTTGCAAGTTACTCCAAGTTCGGGAACCATAGTATGCATACCCGTATGTGTACTGGTTTAACAGTTGAAGTCCGGGAACTTAATATGCGTACTAGTGTAACAGTTCAGGTCCGGGAATTCAGTATGCGTACCCGTTTGCATACTAATTCAACTGATGTTGGTCGTGAACGACAGTATGCGTACCCGTTTGCATACTGGAGAAATGACCAGGTCCGGGAACTCTAGGTATGCGTAACCATTTGCAAACCTGAGAGGGTTAAGTTCTAAAATCGGTTCATTTGTGAACAAATACATTTATATAATAAGGAATGCAATCTTTGCAAACCGTGGATATAATGTTCATGAATTGATTCGAGTGAATCAAAATTGATTTTGCTTCAATTGTGTCTTGTATACTTCTATGAGAATATAAACAATTGAACAACTCTATAACTAGTTTCATTTGAGTCATTTGAACTAGTTGTGATTAAGATGACAAGGTTGATATGAAAGTGTTCATATGGATAACTTTGATTAACTATCGTTGAGCCAACCATGTGTACATGTTTAGGTACGGTTACCTATATCTAAATGAAGGCACATTTCATTTGTGTGTTACAAGCTAAGTTCAATCTAACGGTTGAAAGATATTAGCTTGAATCTAATCAGGTTTTCATCTAATGGTGAATATTGAATGCTTCGTTACTAAGGTAACATTGATTGCAAACCCTGATTTGAAGACTATATAAGGGAGAACTCTAGCAACTGGGAAACCTAATCCCCACACCTCCTGTGTGATACTAGTTGCGACTAGAGTCGATTCTCATTTAACCTAGGTTTTTCTAAAACCATTATAGGTTAACGACTTAAAGACTTCATTGGGATTCTGAAGCCAGACCCAACTATTTTCTCTGTAGTTGCGTGTTCTGATCTTACTTTGTTCTATCGTATTGAGTACTATCTCCTCTAATATTTGCTCGAGATTCAATCTCCGATAGGTAAGATAAAAAGTAGTCACAAACACCTTCGTCTCATCGTTTTTTATTCCACAATATCTTGTTCCGCTTCCATACGGTTAAGATTATTGTGAGGTGATTGATATTACTAGGATGTTCTTCGGGAATATAATTCCGGTGTATCAATTGGTTCCTGTTCACCTTGATTTATTAAAAGACGGAACACAAACTCGTAGGTATTTCTGTGGGAGACAGATTTATCTATTCAATAGACGTTTCTGTGTGAGACAGATTTGTTTATCAAGTCTTCGACTTTGGGTCGTAGCAACTCTTAGTTGTGGGTAAGATCAGTTAAGGGAATCAAGTGTGTAGTGTCCTGCTGGTATTCAGAGGTTTAAGGAACGCGACTGTACCTTAATCACTGTGAGATTGGTTAGGGCTCAACTACATTCCAGTCCGAATTTAACTTGTAGTAGGCTAGAGTCTGTAGCGGCTTAATATATTGTGGTGTTCAAATCTGGACTAGGTCTCAGGGTTTTTCTGCATTTGCGGTTTCCTCGTTAACAAAATTTCTGGTGTCTCTGTTATTTATTTTCCGCATTATATTTGTTTATATAATTGAAATATCACAGGTTGTGCGTAGTTCAATCAATTAGAACCTTTGGTTTTTTATATAAATTGATTGGCACTTGAACATTGGTCTTTGGTACCGTTCAAGTTGTTTCTCATAATAATCAGGCTCGCGGATTTCTATCTGTTTGATTTGCTGATTACATTGAGAAATAGAGATATAACTCTTGGATATATTTTCCTTGATTGAGTCTGACTGTCTAGTTGATTCTCTTGGAAGTATATTGGAGTTAGTACATACAGATTGTCTAAACGAAATATTGGGCTTGGTTGTTAGACCCCCGCTTTTTCAATTGGTGTCAGAGCAGGCAAACACGTTTAAGACCTCATAAGTCTGCGTTTGTAGCAATCTGACTCTATGGATAGAAACGTTATCTCTATAAACGTACCACCAGTCTTCGATGGCTCGAATTATCTAAGGTGGAAAATTGCTATGTGTGCCTTTCTTCAAGCGCGTGATTTTCAATCATGGGTTCGTGTAGTTAATGGCTATGATCCTTCGGTTGTTGCAGAAGGCGATGTAACTATTCCGAAGGATATTGGTACTTATGATCCTGCCGAGATTCTTGCTACAAAGCAAAATTCTGATGGATTAAATGCTATCATCCATGCCATTACCCCAGATCTTCAGCACCACGTGACTACGTGCACTAAGTCTAAAGAAACCTGGGATATCTTAGAAACTGTATTCGAAGGAAATTCCTCTGAGAAAGAAGCTAGGCTTCAAAACCTAAATTCTGATTGGGAAAACCTTCGTATGGATGATAAAGATTCATTTGATGAGTTTAATCACAAAGTGTCTGAAATTGTTAATGCATCTTTTGCGTTGGGTAAGAGTATTCTTGAAAAGGACATTGTGATGAAAATTCTCAGATCGTTGCCAGCCAAATACGATTCTAAGAAGCATGCCATCGTTGAAGGAAATAACCTTAATACTCTTTCCAGAAATACACTTGTTGGAAAGCTAAAGATTTTTTTATCTTGAACTGAGTAGAAGAGAAAAACTTCGCATGTCTTGTAACCCTGTTACTACATCTGAAGTAAAGTCTCGTTGTCTTGAATTGATTGATACAAAGGATGAGAATTGCTTTAATTCAACTCTTTCACTGTTTGTACAACAGTTAAAGAAAACTCTAAGACAGAGAAAAAAAAAAGTCTCAAAAGAATTTGTCTTCAATCAATGAAAAGGATAGAAAAGTTCACAAAAACTATGACAATGGAACTTGTTCCATGTGCTCTGGTCATTCTAATAAGGAGGATATTGAGTTAACAAAGCATGGATGGCAACTCTTGACTACTGTCTTGAGGAAGAAACCTGTGAATGTTCTCTCACCTACTTTGCTGATTGTCACGCTTGTCCCTCGTACATCTCTGATTGTTTCATGATAAACAATCTACCTTCCCCAGAAAACAAAATTAATCTTTTAACCAAAGATTCGTACTTAATGAAGAGTATGTTTCAATTGGAGAAGGAAGCATGGATTAAATGGATTGAAAATCTGGAGAATCAACTGAAAAAATTAAGACAAGAAAAAGTGACATCTCGCAATCGTGATTCCAAGAAGAAGAATCGATCAACTTCGATAAACTCTCTTAAGATAAATCAGCATATTACTCCCAAAATCATGTCTTACTCAAATCTCTCTTGTAATGAGGAAGACATTAAATAAAATGGCACAACAAATCAATTGTGTCCCTTGTATAAAAACCAAGATCACCCAGAGATGGTGTGCACAAAGGTTCTTGAAAAATCTCCTTCCAATAATTCATGTTATCAGAAGGAGAAAAGAAAATCTCATAAGAACTCTACATAACTTTCGAAAGAGATAGTCAAAACATTCATAGTTTACAAAAATCGATAAACAATGCTTTCGGAACATTGCAGGAAAAGAAGACGTCTACTCGTGATTGTCTTCCTATAAAGAGATATCGGAAACAAGGAATAACAAAATCTTCCTCTTCTCATTAGAATCCACCCGATCCTTTATTGGATGGGATAAATTACAATCTGTAATAGGTTTTAAGATTGTTCTTGTTTTCCCTTGAACATGGACTATAATCTTGAAGAGGGGTGTAATAGATTTCTGTTATTTTCTGTCTTGTCTCTATTCCTTCTTTCCTTTCTCTGGAACTGTAATGTCTGAAGTCAAGAATCATTTTTGTGCTTAAACGGTTTTCCTATTAAATCTCTTTTGGATATCCAAAATTCTGTTAGGGTTTTTGTCAAATGTCTTTTTAGGGATTTGTTTTATATCTTCTTTTTTATAAGTTGGAAGATTTCTTTCCTCTAAGCAAGCATTTCATTTTCTCTATCATGTTATCATCAAGTCTTTTCAGTAAAAAAGATGATGTCTGGATTATTCTTTTTCCCTCTAAGAAAGTTCGTTTTGGTTCCTACGATAATGAAATGTGTCAAGACAAACGTGATCCCTCTTATGATGTGTATCACACTGTCTCTCATTTTGAAAAACTCTCATTAACAATGAATCTTGTCTTAGAACAAGTACGTGCTTTGAAGAGTGAACCCGAACCTTTAACCAAAAGACTTGAGGACAAGATGGATAATCTCGAATCCAGGATTGATCTAATCGAAGACGAACTTGATGATTATAGGGAATATGAGAAGAGTCTTCAAAGTAAGTGAAATGATTTTTGTTTCTTTCTTAGATTTTGTCTAGGAAACTTCTTATGAGAATTTATCCTTGTGTTATAAGAAGGACAACTAGGGTTTGGAATAGCCTATATTGTGATTACACATTGCTATTTCCAACGATTTTCATCTTGCAATGTTTTTAGATTTATTTATTTAAATTCTAAAGTTTATTTCGAAGTTGATTTTGCAGTATTAATCTTTATTGGTTTTATATATTGCAAAAATTGTTATGGGATATGTGTGTTTACGTCCGTGAACTATGATTATCCCATATATGTCAAAAGTTAAGTCTATTATGTCATTATGCAAATATTGATGAAGATAGAATAAACTTTTGATGTCAAAGATTAAGTATATGGTATCATTATGCAAATATTGATGAAAGGTAGAATGAATCTTTGTATATTCCGCAGTATTGATCTTTCCCTGATCCACTTCTATGTGAAAGTACTGTATGGCTCTGTAAGTTCTCTTATGTTGAGCATTTCCAATTAAAGTATTCATGGGTTCTCTTGTGGATAATTTAATTGAGTTTTCTGGATACAAATTCATGTTTCATGTAATTTGTTAATGTCCAAAGAAATCCTTCTTTTCTTGTAAAAGTAAGGTCGCTCTTGTTATTCTTTCGGGAATGACATTTTATGGGAGAGAGTTTTTAATTGAACTTGTGCTTAATTGCCAAATCTTTATGGGGAGTCCGGCTATGGAATATTGTAGGAGTTTTCTTGTATCTTTATAAACTCCTTGATGAATACACTAAGTTTCGACTATGTGAAATCATCGAAACAAAGTTGATATGTTCTCTTTTAGTCATGAAGTATCTCTATGAGAATTTCATTATGATCCCGCTAGTTTTCGTACCTTTACCAATTTATATTGACAAAAAGGGGGAGAATTATTGTGTAGTTCACACTACAAATACATATGGTTTACGGATCATTATGTAAGGGGGGTGGTTTTCATTGTGAGATGAAGTATTGACTAAGGGGGAGTGATACATATCACCGCAGTATTATTGTCAAAGTTGTGATACAATTGAAATTTGATGTTGTGCAATAATACCATGATACTGTATAACAATAAGAAAACAGTCTTGTGAAATTATTGTTATGGCTACGGATCTTCGACAACTATGATGCTGAGTTGAACACGTTCAGAATCATTGGAGTACTTGGAAGTGACGAAGATTTCGAGTAATGTTGAAGAACCAAGGAAATCAAGCATTTGGATGAGAACTACAAAGTTTATTTATTCTGTAATCCATATTTATTGACAGTTTTGTCACTAAAATTGACAAAGGGGGAGATTGTTAGAGCACTGCTCGGTCGAACTCGCAAGCATTGCTATCTCAAGCTTGTTTGTCAAGTTTAGTTGTCAAAACTATAAGTCTTGATTTCTAGTCTACTTATAGCTATGTCTCGGATTAGGATAGAATGTGTAGTTGAGCTTTAGACTTCACGGCGTTCATCGACTGAAGAAGAAGAACTACTAAGGGGAGCTTGTGGAACTTCATCAACAAAAGGTATGTGGAGACTTGAACTCATCTATCACTCAGAAGTCTATTTCTATTCCATCTCCTATTGAGACAAAAGTCGTATAACTATATAGACTTTACTTTATACACATTTGATATTTCGAGCTGAGTTTAACTCGCTTACATATTTCTCGAAATATGTGTTGGTAAGCTTTCGCTTTAACCAAGTTCATCTTTTATTCTTGATGAAAGTCAAAAGATGATCATGTGAAAATCGCCTGGTAACATCTTACATGATTTGTGTGAGACAGTCATTTGATGTAGACTCGGAATGTTTTGTATTGATCTATTGATCACTTGAAAATTGCTTTGAAGCTAATAGTTTGTGTGAGACAGCTATTCCCGTCTTCTAAGAATGTTTCAATGATTAAAATGGAGTTTAGAATAATTAACCATTGATTGGATATAGCACCGTATGCGTACTTGTATGCTAACTGTTGCAAGTTACTCCAAGCCCGGGAACCATAGTATGCATACCCGTATGTGTACTGGTTTAACAGTTGAAGTCCGGGAACTTAGTATGCATACCCGTATGCGTACTGGCATAACAGTTCAGGTCCTTGAATTTAGTATGTGTACCCGTTTGCATACTAATTCAACTGATGTTGGTCGTGCACGACAGTATGCGTACCCGTTTGCATACTGGCGAACTGACCAGGTCCGGGAACTTTAGTTATGCGTACCCGTTTGCATACCTGAGAGGGTTAAGTACTAAAATCAGTTTATTTGTTAACAAATACATTTATATAATAAGGAATGCAATCTTTGCAAACCATGGCTATAATGTTCATGAATTGATTCGAGTAAATCAAAATTGATTTTGCTTCAATTGTGTCTTGTATACTTCTATGAGAATATAAACAATTGAACAACTCTATAACTATTTTCATTTGAGTCATTTGAACTAGTTGTGATTAAGATGAACAAGGTTGATATGAAAGTGTTCATATGGCTAACTTCGGTTAACTATTGTTGAGCCAACCATGTGTACACGTTTAGGTACGATTACCCATATCTAAATGAGGGAACATTTCATTTGTGTGTAACAAGCTAAGTTCAATCTAACGGTTGACAGATATTAGCTTGAATCTAATCAAGTTTTCATCTAACGGTGAATATTTAATGCTTTGTTACCAAGGTAACATTGATTGCAAACCCTGATTTGAAGACTATATAAGAGAGAACTCTAGAAACTAGGAAACCTAATCCCCACACCTCCTGTGTGATACTAGTTGCGACTAGAGTTGATTCTCCTCTAACCTATGTTTTTCTTAAACCATTATAGGTTAACGACTTAAAGACTTCATTGGGATTCTGAAGTCAGACCCAACTATTTTCTCTGTAGTTGCATGTTCTGATCTTACTTTGTTCTATCGTATTTGCTCGATTTTCAATCTCCGATAGGTAAGATAAAAAGTAGTCACAAACACCTTCGTCTCATCGTTTTTGATTCCACAATATCTTGTTCCGCTTCCATATGGTTAAGATCATTGTGAGGTGATTGATATTACTAGGCTGTTCTTCGGGAATATAAGTCTGGTGTATAAATTGGTTCCTGTTCACCTTTATTTATCAAAAGACGGAACAAAAACTTGTAGGTATTTCTGTGGGAGACAGATTTATCTATTCAATAGACTTTTCCGTGTGAGACAGATTTGTTTATCAAGTCTTCGACTTTGGGTCGTAGCAACTCTTAGTTGTGGGTGAGATCAGCTAAGGGAATCAAGTGTGTAGAGTCCTGCTGGGATTCAGAGGTGTAAGGAACGCGACTGTACCTTAATCAATGTGAGATTGGTTAGGGCTCAACTACATTCCAGTCCGAAGTTAAGTTGTAGTAGGCTAGAGTCTGTAGCGGCTTAATAAAGTGTGGTGTTCAAATCTGAACTAGGTCCCGGGGGTTTTCTGCATTTTCGGTTTCTTCGTTAACAAAATTTCTGGTATCTTTGTTATTTCTTTTCGCATTATATTTGTTTATATAATTGAAATATCAAAGGTTGTGTGTAGTTCAATCAATTAGATAATCCAACCTTTGGTTGTTGATATAAATTGATCGGCACTTGAACATTGGTCTTTGGTACCGTTCAAGTTTTTTCTCATAATAATCAGGCCCGCGTATTTCTATCTGTTTGATTTGCTGATTACATTGAGAAATAGATATATAACTCTTGGATGTATTTTCATTGATTGAGTATGATTTTCTAGTTGATTCTCTTGGAAGTATATTTGAGTTAGTCCATACAGATTGCCTAAACGAAATATTGGGTGTGGTTGTTAGACCCCCGCTTTTTCAATATTTATTCTTAATTCTATCCTCTAGATGTGAGAAGCAAACTTATTTGTTCTTGCCAACTAAAAGCGGGATTCCCAGGTATTTTTCATCGGCTTTCATTCTTTTCATTTTAAGTCTTCTCGACAGCAATCTGTTGAATCTATCCGGAATGGAAGCTCTAAAATGAACACTAGATTTGGAGAAATTCACTAGTTGACCTGAAGCATCACCAAAAGTTTGTATAACTTGTAGAATGTTGTTGACGTTGTGCAGATCATCTTCCATGAATAATAGGCAATCGTCAGTGAAAAGTAAATGTGTTATTGACGGTGCACTTGTACCAATCTTAATACCATGGATAAGTTGTTGCTCCTCTGCCTGAATCAACTGCCTTGAAAAAGCTTCCATCGCGATGATAAATAAGTAAGGAGACAGGGGGTCTCCCTGCCTAATCCCCCTTGATGGTTGATATGCATGACATGGTGCACCATTTAGAAGGACTGAAACTTTAGTGGTACTGTTACACTGGTTAATCAAATTTATCCAACCATCACGAAACCCCATTTGCTGCATTACATCAAATAAAAAAGACCACTCTAACCTGTCGAAGGCATTTGACATGTCCAACTTTAATTCAAGAAAGCATTTACCTTCCGTCTTCAGCTTCATATTATGAATTATTTCCTGAGCAAGTTGGATATTGTCTGAGATCTGTCTTCCTTGAACATATGCATCTTGTAGTGGAGAGATGATCTTGTGCATAATCTTCTTCATCCTAGTAGACATTATTTAAGAAATTACTTTGTAAGTTTTGTTGCACAAAGCAATTGGTCTTAGGTCCACAGGGGTCTTCTTTGTTTTCGTCTTCGGAATCAGAGATATATTGGTTTCATTGAGATTCTTGAGAATGAATCCTGTAGTGAAGAATGATATGACCATTTCAACAACTTCAGTACCCACCACATCCCAGTGCAATTTGAAGAATCCCGACGGAAAGCCATCATGGCCCGGTGCCTTCCATGACTTCATACTTTTCAAAGCCTTGATTATTTCATCTGCATTCTGGATTCTTGTAAGCATCACATTATCACTTTCCGAAATGGAAGTAGGTATAGAAGAAATAATGTTTTCATTCCTTACCAGATTGGTAGAAGTGTGAATATCTTAGAAGTGAGAGACTAGAAGATTTTCTAACTCTAGTCTTGTTGAGCACCATACCCCATATGAATTCTTTGATGCAGCAATGTTATTTCTTGATCTCCTTCTATTGTCTTTCGTATGATGATATTTCGTGTTCCCATCCATTTCCAGGTAATATTCATTTCTAGACTTCTGGCCCCAAAATTCACTTTGTATCTGATGCCAATGCTCTAGTTGTTGCTCCATATTAACCACCTTCTCATCTGTATCTGACCCACTGGGAAGTTGTTGATACATCTTCAGTTGTTGATGAAGAAGATTAATGTTTTCATCTATATTACCAAACTTTTCCCTATTCCACTTCGCAAGAATGAATCTAGTTGAGGCAAGTTTTCTTGATACTTGAAATGCTGCAGAGCCATCCACCTCTGTAGACCATGCTGCCACTATTTGTTCCTTCAACTAATTGTCTCTTTCGAAGCATTGAAAGTATTTCCAGTTCCTCTTCCTATCTCCATTCGAAGCATTAGAGTCTAACATAATTGGGCAGTGGTCTGAACCAAGATGGGGAAGATGTAACAGATGTGCATCTGGAAAGTATTGTGTCCAATAACCGTTGGTGATTTCCCTGTCCAACCTAGCCTTTCGAATACCCGTTCCATGTATATTAGAAGTCATGTAAATGGTTTACTATATCTTCTAAAACCGCTTCATCAATTAGAACAACTGTTGAAGAGTCCCGAGAAGAGGATTCATTCAGCAAATTGTGTAGAAGAATACCTGATCTTGACCTTTCATCATTACTGAAGGTGAAATTCAGATCACCAATAACAACCCACGGTTTATCAATTGTTGGGCTTAGGTTCTTTATATAATTCCATTGGATCTTCTTTTCATCAGTATAGGAAGAACCATATATACACGTAAGAACCCATTATTGCTTAGAAGGATCATCCTGTACAATGCAATTAATAATCCACGACTCTGAATTCACAACTCCAAAGTGAAAACCATCCTTCCAAAGAAGGATTAGTCCTCCAGCAGTACCTCTAGGTGGAACTAGTTTCTTGTTTGGAAAATTGAGTGGCCTAATCAGTTTTGACATTTTCTCGCAATCTATTTTACTTCCGAAATAAAAATAACATCAGGGTCATATCTTTTTTAACATGTCCCTAAGATGGTCTCTAGTGACTTTCTTAAGAAAACCCTGGCAATTCCAGGCTAAAATTCTCATGTTTTGAAAATATTCTTTTTTCTTTTCTTATTTTCTTAGATAACTAGTAGTTTGGGTTAGATTTATTTAAGTTTTTGTTTCAATTTTCATTGTTTTAGGAGATTTTTATGGTGTTATCAGTGTTTTGCCCTTTTTGTTTATGTTTTCTCCTTTATGGAGATTCTCTATGCGCTCTCATGGCATTTCGTTGTGATCTCAGTGGAGATTTTGGGTGGAAATTCAAGTGTGGTGGTCAAGATTAATTTTGGTCATATTACTCTCATATTTTTATGAGAGAATCTTTTTTTCAAGAAGAAAAAACCATATCAAAATGGTTGGATTACAATCCCAAAACCATTCTTTCAATATTCGGATTGCCTGGTACTCTTATTGGTAGTTCATTACTTCTCTTCACGACTTACTCTTTGTTAGTACCTTTTGATTGTATTTCTATCTTTGATCTTGATGTTCTTGAAGTCCATGTAATCTCTATTTTATCATGAATGAAATTTTATGAGATTTATCATAAAAAAGAAAGAAAAGGGTGAGGGTCCATTTATGCAGTACAATTTTTTGGATGTATAAGTTATCCAAAAAAGGGGAAAAAAAGGTTAAAAAATGTCGATTTGCAGTGTGCACATTGCCCTTTTTTTTTTTTCCATAAAAGAGGCAAGCTTCACATATTGATAGATTTATCCGATTGGAAATCAGAATCGTTACAGGGGTGACCAGAAATCATATTACAATCATCAAGTCTAAAAAAAACCATGATTTATGAAGGGAGATACCACTATTAGCGGGGGTGATACCAATTGAGCGATCCGACGGTCAGGATCTGTTAACACTTATCTGTCCTATATGAAATGGTATCACCCCCGAATAATATTGGTATCCCCCTTTATAAATCGTGACAAAAACTATTACAATCATCAAACATAAAGAAACTCCGCCAATTTTTGACTAAACTTCCTTCCATTTCAGCTATTACAATCATTCCAAGAATCACTAAAGAATAAGTTAATATATCATAATAATGATAAGGGGCCAAATTTGTTTCAAAAAAAAAAAAAAAAGATTTGCACTATGCAAAAATGCAGCAGTGGGATCTTTGGAAAGATCCAGCCAAAGTTTGTTTTTTCTTCATAAAACCAAGGATTATTAATCACTTGGATAAAACAGAACCAGTAACAGTAAACTAGATATCCCAAGTAACAGTAACACATGCCATCTGGATCCATGGAAATCATAAGAAATAGGTCGGAGTCTGACTTAATCTGCATTAGAGTTTTGGTATCTTTTGATGTTGCCGTTGATGAAGCTATTGATGGAAGATTTGGTGTTGTTGCTAACCGGGTTTCTATTGAAGTAGATATAATATCCATTGATGTTGAAGAAACTATTCTACTGGAAAGGATAAAGTCAGTGAGAACTTCACATGAAATCGATGAAAAATATGAACCCTTAGTTATGAACACCACTTCAAACAAAAAGTCTTAACAAGATTTGAATATGCAGCTAGAAAATCAAAGATCCCTAACAACCAAACCCTAGAAAAAAGAACAGAGAAAATGAAATCAAACTAGAAGAAAAGCTAGAACTGAATAAAATCAAAGCTATTGTTGAGGAATGGTAGGAGGAGAGGTTGAAGATGATCTGGTCTGCTCAAATTTACTCCTACAAGTAGCATATCTGAGCAGTTGAACTCTAGCAATTAGGGTTTGGGTTTCTTTCAGTTTTTGGTTTAGGAGAGGTTTTTTGAGTTTTCTCACGAATCAAAAACTTTATGAGAATATCCGCTCACAATTACCTCCCATAAAATTCACTCACAAATCAAAAACTTTTATTGTTTTCTTTATGGCTTGAGGGGCCGGTGAAATCCCTGACCTTTGAATTGAATTTTTATTGTTTTCTCATTGATTGGTTTCAAATTTGGAATTGATCAGTGAGGCGAAACCGCGGTTTGATGGATCAGGTATCATTATCGTATCGATCCATATGATATGGTGATATATAGACTAAAACTGTTCGAAACTAAAAATTCTTGTATAAATTAATAGTGCCGCCCTTCACAGTATAATATATTCATTTACAATTGATCAACATAGGGTAAAAGCCTTGGATGCCTCTACGGTAACTTTGGGAGAATCTTCGTTGGACAACAATTTTTTTTTTCCTTTTTGAAGTGAGCGAATTTTATTCATTTTTCCCTCTTTTTTTTTTCCGTAGAAAATATGTTGAAGAGCCAAAGGGAGGCCATGGCTAGGATATAGGAACGTATATGAGTGACGGCCAATGTTTCTTTAGGAACATAAGGTTTCCCTACACTTTAGGAACATATATATGGAGTTTGATCCACACTATTTTCTTGTTGAACACCGTAGGCTTTCCACCCATGAAAATATAAAAAATGAAAAATCATGAAAAATCAATATATGCTTGCAAGGATTCCAGACAGTAAGATTTACTTTATCATCACTCTCTTTGATCAACCAAACTCATGATCATTGGTAAAACAGTAATTAAAAATCATTAAAATACAAAGATAATCAAAATCAGAATTCCAAAATAGAGGAGTCGCCAGAAAACGCACGTAACTATTATTATTTGGTCGGCAAAGTCATAAACCAGCTTCGACTCCTCGCCGTA
This sequence comes from Papaver atlanticum, assembly GCA_023531105.1. NCBI lineage: Eukaryota > Viridiplantae > Streptophyta > Magnoliopsida > Ranunculales > Papaveraceae > Papaver > Papaver atlanticum. The sequence continues at coordinate 717,035 of JAJJMB010012161.1, forward strand.
TTTTCCCATGAGTGCTCTGTGCTCTCAGTTCAAAAGTTGGACTGTCAAGTGTTAGACTTGAGATCCAACATCGACTTCATAAGAAAAGCCCAAGAAAGTTTAAGAAGAATAATCTAAGTTGGTTTAGTGGATCTTTAGAATTATATATGTATAGAGCACAACAGTTAGATAATCCAGAGAACGATAGTTATAAATAAGCTTCAAGTACTAAATGATAAACATCTAGTAAAGTCGTCAAGTACTCCTAGTCCTATAGTAGTTGTTATTGTTAACATCTAGAAAATTCAGTCAAGTACTCTTATAAATAAGAGGTTGTCATGTATTCATAGAACTTGTGAGCAAAGCTCTCCATACGTACCAAGATTAAGTAGATAGTAAGAGAGAGCTAACCTTACCCTATAATGAGTTGTGTGAGGGTGAGTGGTGGTGTTAAAGAGTGGAGTGCACCAATGGTGTATAAGTGTTTTGTTTTTGTGACAGGTATGTTTAGAGATTTAAGTGCCAAAAATATTTGTAATGAGTTTTAAGACTAAATAATAAAATACTATCGTTGGATTGAGAGCCTGCCAGAATAGTCACTTGCTCTCTAGACTTGGTTTCAAAGATCAGTAAGGGTCATCGTTCTCTGTGTTTATTTTGAGTGCTTCCCTTTTGCTCTTTTGCAATAAACGATTTCCTTATTAACACAATTTCCATAATAATCGATTTCACGACTTCCATAATAATTGGTTTCCATATTAACGAAAAAATAATTTTCTTATTGATGTGATTTTATTTAGGCAAAATTTTCTGTGATTTGACGGAAGTATTGTCCACTTTAAATGGTGTTACTAACGTACAGTTAAGTATTTGGTGTAAATACGGTGTAACAAAATTAATTAGGTTTAAACTCTGACGAAAGTGTTGCCCACCTACCTTTTTACAGACGACATTACTAACGACCAGTTAAATACTTGATGTAAACAAAGTGTAGCCCAAATTTTAATATTCCGACCAATAAAGTTTCGTCAAGTGTCCTCACCATAGCTTCTGCATTAGAAAAGGCCTATTTCGGCCAATAAGAAATGAGGGTTTCATCACCGTTCAACGTGAGAACATATTTTGTCAAGGCCTTGAAGGGGGAAGATACTGAATTCCGAAGGAAGTCCTGTTCAAGTTTATGATGGGCAATTTACTGTTGCAGCTTAATCGACCATTTTATAGTTCGTTTGCTCTGATGTTATAAAAATATAACAATTGATTGTCAAATGCTTCTGCACACACTGATTTCAGTGACCTTTAAGCATTCACACGACATAACCATGTCATCTAGGTTGCACCAAGAATTTTGGTTTCTCGAGATGATTGAATTTGTGATTTTTATTATCGAGTGTTCAATATTTATAGCTTTGTGATTTTAGTAAATTAAGCTACGAAGACTTTAGATGTGGCTGGGTTTGTTAAGATTTCAAAGGATTGTGATCTTTTCTGTGTTAATGTAATTAATTTACAGAAAGAAAGAATGGGAAAAGTAGCGGAGATCAAAAAGTACAGATCACAATATCTGACTTAGCAAAAACAAGAAAGATTTCTTCTATAACTGTAAGGTATTTAATATTTACTAGATGACCGCTGCCACTGTGGAACAGCCGACCGAAGAAATCGACGAGAAAATATCATTTTTCCTAACACGGCGGGAAAGTATTACTTTTCCTGACACAGAAAATTACCCGATGCATAAACCAAAATATGGCTGCATAATGTGTAATGCATCATTTGTGGTGGTTTGCAAAATGGTTATGCATCAATTTTCGAAAATTGTTCCTAAAGTGAAAGTATCTTTTTCTTAAAACGGAGGGAATACATCATTTTATTAGTTGCAATGGAAAATAAGTTGATGCATAAACTAAAATATGGCTGCATAAAGTATAATGTATCATTTGTGGTGGTTTGCATAATGGATATACATTTAATTTTCGAAAATTGTGCTTCAAATAATAAACTCCTCCGATTTTTTCGTAAAAACTCTAAATTTCATATTGTTGTTTATACTCATTGCGTAGATTTTTTTATAACCTTTCCAACGAGATAAAATTTATAAAATTCCAAGGCACGGATTTTTAGATATGTTATATTAAAGTTTGGTTACCAATTATACCCCTGAAAAAGTATGATACATAAGGAGTTATAGTAATTTGACTAAAAGGGAGGGACACTTTGGAAATTTCCAAGATATGACATCAAACCATCCAAATCCAATCTTTTTATGTCAAATTGGAGAAAAAAAAGTTATGCTTCACATTAACACAAAGTCACCATATATAGAGTCCTCCCTCGCCTCGCTCGGTCGGCCTAATAAGCGATATATATGCAATAAATTTTTTCTAAGTAGGTGAACATCGCATATACTAGCTCGCTAACTTGGAGTGTGCCCATCAATTTGTGGAGATACTAGACAATTTCTTCAGCATTGTCGGTGAGCTACATTTCGTTGGCAAGTTTCAACTTATTTTTGGCTCTTCAACCCACTGACGACATTGTAAAAGTGGAGACACTAATTGAGAGAATGGTGGAGTTTGAAACGTAAGTGTTAGATTTAGTTGCACAAAAGAATGAATTTATGAAAATAATGAGACAAAGCTTCGCCACGGTGTGAAATTTATAAGACTCTTTCCTTCTTCCCTCGTTAGTATACTCTTTCCCCATTGTTTGACTGATACAAGTACATCTGATGGCTAATATTTTTTATCCTTTTTTTCCCCGCTTCATCAGATAGTAGCCATGGGGTGTTATACAATCAAATGATGGTGGGGTTGTTCACATAAGAAGGATCAAAACAACAGTTAGCTTACCTATCTATTCCCTTCGGAATGAAGAAAGTTGGATTGGTTATTTCCTCGCCCAAGTTGGAATTCGACTGAGTAAAGGTATATTAGTTCATCAAACTACTATTTGTTGTTGGGTTCATACCTGCGCGTTTCCTAGCATACTGATTAAACTTAAGCCAACTATTTTGCATTTTATACAGAACTGGGATTTTCTCAGTTGAGAGTCATGCGGATAGGGATCACTGTACCTTGATAAGCATTTTTTATATTGTTGATTTTTATCGGCTATTCAGTGGGCCGGGTTAACTAAAGGCAGTTCTGATCATGCTTTCGCTGCTTTTATTTAGCTTATTTACTGGAAAAATTAGAAGAAACTCTTCGAGCTATTGCAATTAATTATTTGGGTACGGACAGTGTCGATTGTCAGTTCCGTCCGTGATGGTAGTTGTTTTTTTCTTTGTATTTGATTCTTCATCATCTTCATGCAATACAACATAAATTTATGGCTGTAACTGTACTTGGTAATGCAGATTTACAAATTCTCCCGTTGATGTTGATAACCATCATGCAATGAAGTATGATTTTATGGCTGTAATTGTTATTACTTGGAAATGTAGCTCTACAACTTCTCCCGTTGTTGTTGATAACTACTACTGCTAGATATCCTTAATAAAGTCCCTATTTAACTGTCACATTATTTGGTTTCTTGCATACTGCGTTTGGCATCTGTAAATAGTTAGTCTTCAAGCCTTATTTCTTGCACACCCTGGGTTCAAGCGTCTGCATGGATTTATAGGTGTAAAAAAACAAAATTGCTAATGTTTCGACTCGGTACAAAGGAATTTAATGTTCTTAATCGAAACTTGAAAAGTCTTGCATGATTAGAAGTTGAAAAGACAAGATTTACCATTAAAGAAATATAATGTGTAGGCCCGCTTTATAAACAATGTGCATTGCAGAATTTACTGGAAACTTGCGGCAATGATGAAATAAAATGAGGAATACTACACTTACCGAAGGATGCCGATAAGGGATCCCATGGAAGCCCTCTCAGCATCGGAAATTTTAGTCAAGACAAAAAGCTCGGTAAACCTAGCTTTTTTAAAATAAAATTAACTTTTGATGTTTCTTTTTTTAAGGAGTCAAATACAACGCAGGAAGGTTCAATGGAGCAAAATGTGAACATTTTAACGCAATGAACGAGGAATAGGAGGAAGTCTTAGCTGTTCTTTATGCGACCGATTGGGAATTGCCAAAAAAAGGTGGAAATCTTGCTTCCGGGAGGTGACTGCAAAAATGTCATTGAAGCAATAGATAGTTCAAATTCTACTCTTAAATGGACAACTATGAATATTGTTCAAAATTGTCTAAGTAGATTGGATGATACTAGGATTCGGAAATGTTCTTTTAGTCCTAGAAATTCAAACAATGTAGCACTCTCAAGCAAAATATGCTAAGAAATGTTTGTTTTTTTTTTTTTTTTTTTTTTTTTTTTTTTTTTTTTTGGTAATTGGTTAAGTAACCCGCCAGAATTCCTCTTAACCCACCTAAAGATGGATAACTCTATTGTTTCTTTAAATGAATTTCTTCTCCTGTCCAAAAAAAAAAAACATCGAACATAACAACCACTTACATGTCTATGTAGATTCTTAAAGTGGGAGGATCCGTGGACACTCTTAGATGGACATTATCATACATGATTTTCCCTATTTTCTTTGCAAAATCCAAACGATAACGAATTTGAATCTTATATTTTGATGATATGTTTCTATTATAAAACTCTACATTTCTACCGAAAATGAGCACAATTCGAGACGTATAACACCACCATCTACCCCTTTGAATAAAAAAGAAAAAGGAAAATACACATTCAAAAAAAGTCTAGGTACATTATTAAAAACCAATGCACGCCCGTGCCATTATGGCACGGGTCAAGTCCTAGTATTTATGATAAGTTACCAAGGGATCTTATTGAGTGAATTTTTAAGGATGAGATGCGTTTGGAGCATTATAAGGTCAAGGGTTTATGGCGTTAATGCAGGTGCCAGAGCCTAGATTCAAGGTCCTGAGGCATATGACAATTTTTAAAGATCCGTTGGAAATCTATATAGAAGAGAAGTGGAATCTGAAAAGTTATTTTGAGACATCTAAGCAGAGGGTATCTTTGACAACAGACCCATGGACATCACCAAACAATTTTAACTATATTGGTGTAACAGTTCATTTTATTGATCAGAAATGAGAATTAAAAAAGAGAATACTTATATTTTGTCAAGTTAAAGGTCGCATAAATATTGCAATAGGTAAGATGCTGGAGATATATTTGTTAGATTGGGGTCTTGAAGATATGTTTGGTATGACTCTTGATAGTGTTAGTGCTAATACAGTGGTAATTGATTATTTGAATCAAAGTGTGATTGGTTGGACATGAACAAAAACTAGAGCTCAATATTTACACGTAAGATTGCTTAATTTTATGAGTTTTTGTGATGCAGATGATTTAATTGTTAATGGACCCTAAAAATGTAATTTATAATATTTCTTGATTATGCAATTTCTTATCAAGTCAGGTGTGCAACCCATGTTCTTGCTCTTGTTATAAAAGACGCAGTACGCCTTTATAATCAGTTGGTTAACAAGATCAGCTCAGTTGTTAAGTATGTTCTCAATTCTCCTGCTAGGTATACTAAATTTAGACACTGTGTGTGACGGACCGTAAAATTAAGCCTACGACGCCCAGCTGTACATGCCGAAACTCCCCGATGCGCTAGCCGTAACATACCGCCCGGGCCTTAAAACTTCATTTTTCGCCAGGAAAATGCACATTCCTTTGCTTTGCAAGCATACTTCTTAAGCACGATTCCTTAAATATAGCTTCTGCGCCGTTCAAGATTACCCTTGTCCGAAGGGTTTAAATCCATAAAGGAAAATGACGATGCATTCTTGCATGTATCACTGTTTTACGAGTCTTGTCCAGGCATAGGGAATTGCCTTGGACTTGCACATAGGCCATGGAAAGCATATTCCAAACTTATTTACTTCTTTAAAACTTTCTTAAAAAATAGCAAAAAAGGCTTTTTGAAACCCCAAACAATGGAATTTGGCTAAATTTTGGCGACCACGTGGATCTATAGATCACATGTCTTGATCTTTGAGAAAATAAGAGGGTACCAAGTACACCACCAACTTTTTGGTTCGGCAACCTGTATGGACAAAACCTAATACAATTGTAAGCAGACCAACTTAATGATCATTGAGAATATGTGTGTAGGGTTTATATCTCTATCTCTTCTCAATTAGTATGTATAGACTAAGGATTCCGTGAACCTGATTGTCAAGAAGAGTACTTGGATGATCTCAAATCAATATCAAAGATAAATCTAGTCGCATCCAAATAATCAAATCAGAATTCTGCCAAGTTATGCTTGTTATCTATCTTTAAAGATACGAATTCTACAAGAAACAAGTCTCGTAATGTATCACAATTGTATGGACGTATCTACTGAGATTGAATACGTGCTACTTGTGTAAATCCTATCATAAAGATAAACAATATAATGCGGAAAAGCAAAAAAACACAAGACACCAGAAGTTTTGTTAACGAGGAAACCGCAATAGCAAGAAAAACCCGGGGACCTCATCCAGATTTGAACACCAAAGTGTATTAAGCCGCTACAAACACTGGCCTACTACTATCATACTTCGGACTGGAATGTAGTTGAGACCGAATCCACCCTGAAAATGCGGGGGTCTAACAACCTCACCCAATATTTCGCTTAGCAATCTGTATGGACTAACTCCAATATATTTACAAGAGAATCAACTAGACTGTTAAACTCAATCTTAAGAAAAGTATATCAAAGAGTTATATCTCAATCTCTCAATTCATCCGCAATCAAACATATAATAATTTGCGAGCCCGATTGAATATAAGAGAGATAACTTGAACGGTACCAAAGATCAATGTTCAAGGATCAATCAATTTCAATGAACAACCAAAGGTTGGATTTACCAATTGATCGATTTAACGCACAACCTGTGATATTTCAATTATATAGCAAAATATAATGCGGAAAAGAAATAACACAAACACCATAAGTTTTGTTAACGAGGAAACCGCAAATGCAGAAAAACCCAGGGACCTACTCCAGATTTGAACACAACACTGTATTAAGCCGCTACAGACACTAGCCTACTTCAAAGCTAACTTCGGTCTGGAATGTAGTTGAACCCTAATCAATCTCACACTGATTCAAGGTATAGTCATGCTCCTTATGAAAAAGCGGGGGTCTAAATACCTCATCCAATATTTCATTTAGCAATCTGTATGGACTAACTCCAATATAATTTTAAGAGAATCAACTAGACAGTCAGACTCAATCTTAATAAAAAGTATATCAAAGAGTTATATATCAATTTCTCGATTCAATCTCAACTCAAACAAATAGAAATATGCGAGTCTGATTGAATACAAGAGAAATAACTTGAACGGTACCAAAGACCAATGTTCAAGGATCAATCAATTTCAATCAACAACCAAAGGTTGGATTTACCAATTGATCGATACAACACACAACCTGTGACATTTCAATTATATAACAAAATATAATGGGGAAAAGAAATAACACAGACACCAGAAGTTTTGTTAACGAGGAAACCGCAAATGCATAAAAACCCCGGGACCTAGTCCAGATTGAACACACACTGTATTAAGCCGCTAAAAACACCAGCATACTACAAACTAACTTTGGTCTGGATTGTAGTTGAACCCCAATCAATCTCACACCGATCCAAGGTATAGTTGCGCTCCTTACGTCTCTGATCCCAGCAAGATACTACGCACTTGATTCCCTTAGCTGATCTCACCCACAACTAAGAGTTGCTACAACCCAAAGTCGAATACTTTTAATAATCAAATCTGTATCACACAGAAAAGTCTACAAGAATAGATAAATCTGTCTCCCACAGAAATACCTACGAGTTTTGTTTCGTCTTTTGATAAATCAAGGTGAACAAGAACCTATTGATATACCGGACTTATATTCCCGAAAAACAGCCTAGAAATATCAATCACCTCACAATAAAGTTAATCTACTAGCGAAACAAGATATTGTGGAATCACAAACGATGAGACGAAGTTGTTTGTTACTACTTTTCAATCTTGCCTATCGGAGAAATTAATCTCAAGCCAATCTTACTATTGTACTCAAATACGATAGAAACAACAAGATCAGATCACGCAACTACAGAGAAAATAGTTGGGTCTGGCTTCATAATCCCAATGAAGTCTTCAAGTTGTTAACGTACAGGGTCTCGATAGAAACCTAAGGTTAAAGGAGAATCGACTCTAGCTTATACAACTAGTACCACACAGGAGGTGTGGAGATTAAGTTTCCCAGTTGCTAGAGTTCTCTGATAGACGCATTTATGTATCTATTTTCATCTCTTTTGTGTATACTGTTAGTACCCATTTCTGTACTAATTTTGGTATTTTATCCCTTTGTAGGTGTTTTTGGAAAAAGTTGTTAAAGGTACCTGGGAGGACATTTGCTATTCGGACTCTCATTTTGGATAAGGGGTAACCCATTTCCAAGAAGCTGCTAAGCACAGACCGGGACTGGATAGGGGGAGGTCACATTTCTTCTCAAAATTTCAAAACAGCAACTGGCGGGAAAATTGTGTTCTGTGCCTGCAGATTTGAGATTTAGCTTTTGAGCGATTTTGAAGGAGATTTAATCGCAGGAAACAATTGGGCTGAACGTGATTAAGCTAAACAGGCCTGGTATGGTGTTTTTAATCGACTAAATTGGGCTGTATATCCGTGTTGGAGCGAAACAGAGAAGGTGAAGATATTATCGGAATTTTTGAAGTTCCGGGAAGTGTGGGAGAAGTTTCTTACGTGGAGATGGATTGGGATTCACTTGATGAGTCAGAACATGGATTGTAGGTGGATCAGATTCGATAAAGTCGTGATATATCTTCGATCAAAGCAAAACAGGGAGTATTTATATTTTCAAGATATTTTCTGTTTATAAAAGATAAACCAAGGATTTGTGCGGAAGATTTGGGATTGGATGTGTATATATAGTCTGTTGGGAGTCACAGGAGGGGGAACGAACAATTTGGGAGAGTTTGGAGAAGTTTAGAGGCTTAGAGAAGCGAAAAAAAATCAACTGGAGTCGAGTACAGAAACTTTTCTGCTGCTGCTGCGAAGAAGAACACGAAGAACATAAGACCCTCGGAGTCAGTTGCAGAGGCAGACTTATTTTCAGTGACAACGAGGTACGGTCGCATTTTCCTGCAGTCACCGAAGCCCTTCAGCAACAACTCCGACTTCTGTTTTAGACCTTCAGCAACTACAGAATCCGCTGCTTTAACACCTTTCTCCCTTTTAATCAACTTTTGAGCCATAAATATGTATTTTGATATTATGATTAATATGAGGAGCTAAACCCCTTAGCCGAGGCGACGGAGGAAGCCATTGTTTCATGAAAAGTGGTATAATTCTATTTTAATTAATTTTTGCAATTTTTTATATAATTATTTTCATAGAACGAATATAGAAAAATTGATTTTTATTGAGTAGTTGTGAGTTGTTTTGATGGAACATGCTAGGTTTTAAAACTTTTGATGTTTCATGCTTTATGATTACAACTATTACTTCAAAAATCTATTAGAGGCAAATATTAGAATCACTTTAAAGAAGAATATTGCATGAATATTGATTAGAGTTTATCAATTAATTGGTCAATGGTGGAATCCAGAGTCTCGGTATTTTCTTTATATTTTTGATATAATTTATTTGAATTGTTGAGTTTAATTTAAGTGTAAAAAAAATCCTTCACAAGTTCGAGAATCGAATCCTATTACCACTATTTTTACTACAACAAAAAAACACATCATTCTCCTTTATGTAGTCTTCAGATCAGGGTTTGCAATCTAAGTTACCTTGGTAACAAAGCATTCAATATTCATCGTTAGATGAAAACCTGATTAGATTCAATCTAATATCTTTCAACCGTTAGATCGAACTTAGCTTGTTATACACAAATGAAATGTAACTTCATTTAGGTTTGAGTAACCGTACCTAAACGTGTACACCTAGTTGGTTCAACAATAGTTAACCAAAGGTTAGCCATATGAGAACTTTCATATTAACCTTATTCATCTTCACCATAACTAGTTCAAATGACTCAAAAGAACTAGTTAGAGAGTTGTTCAACTGCTTAGATCTCATAGAAGTATATAAGACACAATCGAAGCAAAAACAATTTTTATTCACTCGAATCGATTCATGAACATTATAGCCACGGTTTGCAAAGATTGCATTCCTTAATTTATAAATGTCTTAGTTCATGAATAGACCGTTTTTAGAAAATAACCCACTTAAGTACGCATACCGGTACGCATACTTAAGTACTCGTATTGAGCTTGTTTTTAGTTCACAAACTCCAGCAGAAATTCATGGGATGTGAACTTACGGCAGTATGCATACGGGTACGCGGACTTAGCTCCGGACATCCTAAACCAGTAAAGTACGCATACTTTGGTTCAAGGATTTTGGACTTACACAAGTATAAGTTCACATACAATGTTTATATCCATTCAAGGTTATATATTCTAAACTCTCATTTCAATCATTGAAACATTCTTAGAGGATGTTATATAGTGGTTATTCACACCCTATTTTTCATCAAAGCTATTTTCAAGAGATTGAAACAATCAACATGACTTTCGTCATGAGTAAAGATGAACTTGGCCAAAGCGAAAGCTTACCAACACATATTTCGAGAAATAGATAAGCGAGATAAACTCGGCTCGAAATAGCAAATGTGTATTATCGAAGTCTATATACCAATACGACTTTTATCTCAAGATAGGAGATAGAATAGATAGACTTTTGAGTGATAGATAAGTTCAAGTCTCCACATACCTTTTTGTCGATGAAGATCCACCAGTTCCTTGAGTAGTTCTTCGTCTTTGCATGATGAACGTCGTGGATTCTAGAGCTCAACTACACTTACTATCCTAGTCCGAGACTTAGCTATAAGTAAACTAGAAATCAAGACTTATAGTTTTGGCAACTAAACTCGATAACAAGCTTGAGATAGCAACGCTTGCGAGTTCGACCGAGCAGTGCTCTAACAATCTCCTCCTTTGTCAATTTAAGTGACAAAACTATCAATACATATGGAATACAAAATAAATAAACTTTGCAGCTTCTCATCCACATGCATGATCTCCTTGGTTCTTCAACATTACTCGAAATCTTCGTCACTTCCAAGTACTCCAATGATTCCAAAGATATTCAAATCAGCATCACCGTTATTGAAGATCCGTAGCCATAACAATGAGAAAACAAAAACTCTCAAACACATTTACACAGTGTCATAGTATTGTTACACAACATCAAAGTTCAATTATATCACAACTTCGACAACAATATTATGGTGATATGTATCATTCCCCCTTAGTCAATACTTCATATCACATGAAAACCACTCCCCCTTACATAATGATCCGAAAACCATATGTATTTGTAGTGTGAACTACACATTAATTCTCCCCATTTTTGTAAATAAAATTGGCAAAGGTACGAAAACTAGTGGGATCCTAATGAAATTTCCATAGAGACACTTCATGACCAAAAGAAAGTACATATCAACTTTTTAGATGCAATCATATAGTCGAAACTAAATGCATTCATCAAGGAGTTTATAAAGATACAAGATAACCCCTATAATATTCCACATCCGCACTCCCCACAAAGATTTGGCAATTAAGCACAAGTTCAATTAAGAACTCCCCCCATAAAATGTCATTTCCGAAAGAACAACAAGAGTGAGCTTACTTTCACAAGAAAATAAGGATTTCTTTGGACATTAACAAATCACATAAGAATATGAATTTGTATCCAAAAATCTCAATTAAATTAACCATAAGAGAACCCATGATTAATTCAATCGGAAATGCTCACATAAGTGAATATCAATACTGTGGAATAAACAAATATTCATTCTATTCTTCATCACTATTTGCATAACGACATAATAGGCTTATCTTTTGTTTGTCAAAAGTTCATTCAATCTTTTATCAATACTTGCATATCGACATATGTAGGACTTAACTTTTGACAACGTATGGGATAATCATAGTTCACGGACGTAAACACACATATCCCATAACAAGTTGCAATATATAAAACCATAAAGCTTAATACTGCAAAATCATCTTCCAAACAAACTTTAGAATTTAAATAAATAAATCTAAAAACATTGAAGATGAAAATCGTTGGAAATAGCTATGTGTAATCACAATAATGGCTATTCCAAACCCTAGTTATCCTTCTTAAAAACACAAGAATAAATTCTCATAAGAAGTTTTCCTAGAAAAAATCAAAACAGACTCTAAAACCAAAACTTGATAAAGCATGAAAAATTAATCATCATCTTCATCATCGGAGACCATAAGAGTGGCTTGACTCTGAAAAGACGAGGGTACCCAAATATACCTCAATCTAAAACTTTTCTACCTATAAGTCCTTTCTCCGAAAGTGATTGTCTATAGACCGAGTCGAGACAATACAACTAATCGGTTCACACTTCGTGTGATCGTCTATGGATACGAGATCGAGATAATACGACAACCAGATAACTTGCGTGATTGACTATGGATATAAGATCGAGACAATACAACAACGAAGTATGTTTACTTGATAAATGATTCGGACTTAACCAAACACAATAGGATTACTATAAAGTAAATAGGAATTAACGTTTGTGTATTTTACTTCTAAATATAATAAAATAATTATAATTGCGGAAATAGAAAAGTAAAAGACACAGCAAGATTTTGTTAACGAGGAAACCGCAAATGCATAAAAACCCCGGGACCTTGTCCAGAATTGAATAATCTCAGGATTAAGCCGCTATACAAAATCAAACCAACTTCGTATAGTTGAGACCAGGCAACTAAACCTATAGTTCACCTAGTTCCGTCTGTATCCCTGCGCCTCCAACTTGTTAATAAGTCACGCACTTGGAACAATTCCTTTGGTTCGTACTGCAAACAGTAAAGGATCAACAAATCTGTTTGGTAACAACTCTTTTCAACCAAGTGATATGAGTTCGACCAAAGGCTCTTCCGTTTATCTCAATAAACTCCTTTGTCAGGTCCTTAGATCTATCCAATAACAACTACCAAAGTAATTGTCCATATTTCTCAATCAATACTTTGAATCACAAAGAATTGTATTGATGCCGATCTACTCAACTAATCAATCCAATCTATCACAAAGATAAACCGATTATAGTTGGATCCTCTTTAACCGAAAGAAGTATTGTGCACACCAAAGATCATGAACCCAAATCAGAAATCTTCTTCGTCTTCAAATCTTCTTAGATCTTCAATAAACACCTGCACACAATCAACTTGAATCTCATGTGATCAATCACGTACAGAACGGAGTCTGTTAACAATGGATTATCACAAGACATCTTTAGATCTACAGACAGTCTAAAGATCCCCGTCGAAACTTCGATCTAGTTTGAGCTAATCTTATATCAGAAGAGAAGATTCTCAAGCATAAATAAACTAGGTGCAATCAAAGTTCAACAACCGTTAGTCAATCAAATCAATCGAAAACTAATAATAAACCGCAATTATCTAGTTTCCCACCAATGGTACTAATAGAACTTCTCAATCCCAAAGAAGTCTTTAAACTGAGCGGCCGTAAGAGATTTCGCCTAATTAGGTTACTTTCCTCTCCGAATAGGCAGCTCCACCAGTAACAACACAACTAGGTAATTATGCTGGCTCTGAGGATTAGTTTGCTCGAAATGCAAACTTTGATGTTTATAGACCAAGGAAGTATGGACACAAAGGAATTTCCAAAAACGAAAATATTCTCAATATATGAAATATATTCCGAATTCGGTTTCCATAATTCCTGGAAATGCTTTGTCCAAATAATGACCGAAATCTCACTAGAAAATCTCCAATTAGTAAATGCACATTACTAATTTTTATTTTCCAAATATAAAATTAAAAACCTTAATTAAAAGAGTCTCAATTTATTTTTCGATTTGGGATTTTTCCTTTAGCTATTAAGGAATATCTTTGAATAATAAAAGATAAGTGTTACTGCACATGTTCAAAGTATGTCGACATCTTTACTTTGTAAGTCCTCTTTTATAGTTACAATCTTGGAATCGATTTTCCACACTTCCAAACAAGTTTAGAATTGGTTCATCTGACTTCCGAAAACTATGTGATTGATTATCCTATCAAATCACCAATCATGGGTTTAACGGTTTTACCAAAACAAGTTTCGGTTCTACCTTCCATGTGGGTAATAGAATTAGTCACACTCGTTACCAAAACTTGGTTGACTAGGTACTAGGATCGGTTCCCACATATATATGGTATCTAACTTGTATTTGTTGCACATGTCCATAGGATCGGTTCCCAATATCTAGAAAATTGCTGCACCTCTTACAAGGATTGATTCCTCTTTATGATCGGTTGCACCTCTTACTAGGATCGGTTCCCCTTTTCCTAGAGTTGGTCATACCAATAACATTAAATCGATCATACAATCTCAGGTGATTACTTAAGATCGGTTTCACTAATAAAAGTCATACCAATACAAAAGCCAGGCCTTGTGAATAGTTTTACCAAATCATAAGCAAGTCATGAGCGGTTATACTAATCACACATATTGGTAGTTCAAAAGATTTGCAATGAAAAGCAATACCAATAAGCCTAGCGATTTCCCTTTCGATTCACAAAAACAAGTTCATGAATTTACTTCCTTTAAACGAATGTAAAACATTGTTTCCTAAGATGAAATCTTCACCTCATACCCATACATAATCACAATAGCATTCAAACTATTATGTCGATGTCTTATATACGAAGTTCAAAAGATAAGCGTTATACTTCGTATTGTATTCCTTAATACTATGTCTAACTAGAGTATAATCATTCATGGCTTCGCAGTTATGTTTTCAATATGCACGATTTGAAAGATACGTTAGGGAATGAAACAGTTCAAGTCAAATATTACTAACCGATTATAGTTGGATCCTCTTTAACCGAAAGAAGTATTGTGCACACCAAAGATCATGAACCCAAATCAGGAATCTTCTTCGTCTTCAAATCTTCTTAGATCTTCAATAAACACCTGCACACAATCAACTTGAATCTCATATGATCAATCACGCACAGAATGGAGTCTGTCAACAATTGATTATCAAAAGACGTCTTCAGATCTACAAACAGTCTAAAGATCCCAGTCGAAACTTCGATCTAGTTTGAGTGAATCTCATATCAGAAGAGAAGATTCTCAAGCATAAACAAACTAGGTGCAATCAAAGTTCAACAACCGTTAGTCAATCAAATCAATCGAAAACTAATAACCGTAATTATCTAGTTTCCCACCAACGGTTCTAATAGAACTTCTCAATCCCAAAAAAGTCTGTAAACCGAGTGGTCGTAAGAGATTTCACCTAATTAGGTTACTTTCCTCTCCGAATAGGCGGCTCCAACAGTAACAACACAACTAGGTAGTTTTGCTGGTTCTGAGGATTAGTTTGCTCGAAATGCAAACTTTGATATTTATAGACCAAGGAAGTATGGACACCAAGGAATTTCCAAAACCGGAAATATTCTCATGATATGAAATATATTCCAAATTCGGTTTCCATAATTACTGGAAATGCTTTGTCCAAATAATGACCGAAATCTCACTAGAAAATCTCCAATTAGTAAATGCACATTACTAATTTTTATTTTCAAAATATAAAATTAAAAACCTTAATTAAAAGATTCTCAATTTATTTTTCGATCTGGGATTTTTCCTTTAGCTATTAAGGAATATCTTTGAACAATAAAAGATAAGCGTTACTGCACATGTTCAAAGTATGTCAACATCTTTACTTTGTAAGTCCTCTTTCATACTTACAATCTTGGAATTGATTTGCCACACTTCAAAACAAGTTTAGAATTGGTTCATCTGACTTCCAAAAACTATGTGATTGATTATCCTATCAAATCACCAATCATGGGTTTAACGGTTCTACCAAAACAAGTTTCGGTTCTACCTTCCATGTGGGGACTAGAATTAGTCACGCTAGTTACCAAAACTTGGTTTACTAGGTACTAGGATCGGTTCCCACATATATATGGTATCTAACTTGTATTTGTTGCACATGTCCATATGATCGGTTCCCAATATCTAAAAACGTGTTGCACATGTTCATAGGATTGGTTCCCAATATCTAGAAACTTGCTGCACCTCTTACGAGGATCGATTCCCCTTTGTGATCGGTTGCACCTCTTACTAGGATCGGTTCCCCTTTGCCTAGAGTTGGTCATACAAATAACACTAAATCGATCATACCATCTCAGGTGATTACTTAAGATCGGTTTCACTAATAAAAGTCATACCAATACAAAAGTCAGGCCTTGTGAATAGTTTTACCAAATCATACGCAAGTCATGAGCGGTTATACTAATAAAACATATTGGTAGTTCAAAAGATTTGCAATGAAAAGAAATACCAATAATCCTAGAGATTTCCCTTTCAATTCACAAAAACAAGTTCATGAATTTACTTCCTTTAAACGAATGTAAAACATTGTTTCCTAGGATGAAATCTTCACCTCATACCCATACATAATCACAATAGCACTCAAACGATTATGTCGATGTCTTATATATGAAGTTCAAAAGATAAGCGTTATACTTCGTATCGTATTCCTTAATACTATGTCTAACTAGAGTATAATCATTCATGGCTTCGCAGTTATGTTTTCAATATGCACGACTTGAAAGATACGTTAGGGAATGAAACAGTTCAAGTCAAATATTACTAACCTCAAGTGGAAGGATGATGTCGTCGTTGTAGCTCCTTACTTCTTCACATTCTTCAAGTCTTCACGTAATACTTGTAATGTCTCATATCCTAATACTTTCAAGCTAACCTATACGAAGTTGACTCTAGTATATAATCAAGCGACTCTTTAAATGAGTTTTGATTCACTAAAATATGACAACCAAACTTGACATACCAGCGCTTGGTGGGATCAACCGAGCTATGCTCTAACAAAATCTTATCCATGTCATCCTTGATTTCTGGGAACTTAGTAGCAATCACAAGTAATTGTTCTTGCACACACCTTACCTTGGCACTAATCTTACCAACACCTTTAAGAATTTGGTGAAGAAGATTCATGGAGGAAGTATCACATGGGCCATCAAGGTTGTCACATCTTTGTCTCTTGCAAGCATTCTCCTTCATACGTTTGAAAGTACATGGACGAACAAGCTTGGGAGTTCCAATGGAGTTGCCAATCGGAGCAATGGAGAAGGTGCGACAAATTTTCTCAATCAAGCATGGATAGCCTAACTTATTGTTGGGATATGTCATTGACAACATTTCATAAATGATAAACCCACAAATGTCAAGACTTTGAGTTCCCAACCCAAGGAAATAGACCAACTCCGCGAACTCACGACCCCAACGAGAATTTTCAATCGTGGAGGGACAAAGATTAGAGATACCAAGTTTTCCAAAACACATCAAAGCAAGACTAAGATGAGTGGTAGTAAATTTCCCTTCATTCCAAACAACACTCTTACCACAAAGACCATTAGAGATGGTTTCATATGATGGTCTTTCATGAATAGGTCTTCGAAGGAGAAAACTCCCAAGGGGAATTTTAGTGATTTTTGAAATCAACTCTCTATTAACAAGAATCCTTTGTCTATTTACCATGGTCTTGAATTCCATGTCATCACAATTAACATCATAGATGTTTGCATAAAAGATTCTAGTAAGAGTGTCAAAACCTTCACCAAGACCATCAAAGATATTTCCAAGATTGAATTTTTCAAAACAAATAAAATCCTCTTTATGCCTACTAGTAAAATCCAACTTCTTTTCTAGAATAAACCCATTAGATGAAATCTTTTCAAAAACATTCTCATAAGAATCATTGACAAAACTAATTCTAATGGAACTTTGATCTATTGGTAAGTTCATGCTAGAAGAAGATGAAGAACCCAATCTCTTAGAAACCTCTTTTGAAACCTTGAAATTCTTCATGAGATCTAGAGCGTTCAAGTACACGGACAAGATGGGAGGAGGAAGAAGGTACGCGTACGCTTCTTTTATATACCCACAAATGGGCTTGGACCCGTTTTTGAACCGCGACCCACGAAGGAAATGTAGGATTTATTAAGTGATCAAACACCAAGGTTATGCAACTCGCGAAAACACACAATCGTGTGAAAATACGATGCAGTAGAAAGCTATTACACAATTATCCTGAGGAGGACAAAATAAAAAATTAACCCAAGTACAAACAAATCAAACCATTTCTTGCCCCATCTCAAGATATATACAAATGGGGTAATGCCAACAAGTTACCATGTGGCGAGATGTACAGAGAGATCCTCATGCACCATTTCCGGTTGATATTTGTGAACAGTACCAGTGATATAATCATAGTAATGATGATAATCAGGGTTAACAGAGCTTTCTAACTTCCTTTTCATATGACCAGAAAGGAGATTTTTCCGATGTCTTAAACCTGTGTCAATAATACGAGAACCCGTTTTATTGGACCCACTTGTGTTGACAACGAGTTTAGTTCGTACATCATGATTGCATGATTTTACTTGTACATAAGTTTTATCGGATCGATTCTTATTCTTAACTGAGTTAAGCTTTTTTAAGAATCTAAAAACGTCTTCGAATGCTCTAAATAGATCTTTGTCAATTGATCCATTATGATAGTATTCCTCAAAAAGATTAAGAGTTAATCTAGTGAGATTCCATATCATTGAGCGTACAGAACGTTTTCTCAATCTTCCTTTCTTTATAACTTTTCCTTTAGATTGTTTCTCATCATCTAATTTTTCCAAAGTCATAGATGGAATGAGATTATTATGAGAAACCAAAGGTCTGATCCATAATAATCTTTGAACAATCTTTAAGGAGTTCTGGCGTGCGTTACAGATGCCGAGAGCAAGTTTCCCAAATAAATTTCCCATAAGGGCAAACTTTAGGGATCAGTCAAACACAAACTTATTAGGTTTATAGTGTTTGCCTGCTCTGATACCAATTGAAAAAGCGGGGGTCTAACAACCTCACCCAATATTTCGCTTAGCAATCTGTATGGACTAACACCAATGTACTTTTAAGAGAATCAACTAGACAGTCAGACTCAATCTTAATAAAAAGTATATCAAAGAGTTATATCTCAATTTCTCGATTCAATCCCAACTCAAACAAATAGAAATCTGCGAGTCTGATTGAATACAAGAGAAATAACTTGAACTGTACCAAAGACCAATGTTCAAGGATCAATCAATTTCAATCAACAACAAAAGGTTGGATTTACCAATTGATCGATTCAACGCACAACCTGTGATATTTCAATTATATAACAAAATATAATGAGGAAAAGAAATAACACAGACACCAGAAGTTTTGTTAACGAGGAAACCGCAAATGCATAAAAACCTCGGGACCTAGTCCAGATTGAACACACACTGTATTAAGCCGCTAAAAACACCAGCATACTACAAACTAACTTCGGTCTGGATTGTAGTTGAACCCCAATCAATCTCACACCGATCCAAGGTACAGTTGCGCTCCTTACGTCTCTGATCCCAGCAAGATACTACGCACTTGATTCCCTTAGCTGATCTCACCCATAACTAAGAGTTGCTACAACCCAAAGTCGAAGACTTTTAATAAACAAATCTGTATCACATAGAAAAGTCTACAGGAATAGATAAATCTGTCTCACACAGAAATACCTACGAGTTTTGTTTCGTCTTTTGATAAATCAAAGTGAACAGGAACCAATTGATATACCAGACTTATATTCCCGAAAAACAGCCTAGAAATATCAATCACCTCACAATAATCTTAATCGACTAGCGAAATAAGATATTGTGGAATCACAAACGATGAGACGAAGATGTTTGTGATTACTTTTATCTTGCCTATCGGAGAAATTAATCTCGAGTCAATCTTACAATTGTACTCAAATACGATAGAAACAACAAGATAAGACCACGCAACTACAGAGAAAATTGTTGGGCCTGGATTCACAATCCTAATGAAGTCTTCAAGTCGTTAACCTATATGGTCTCGATAGAAACCTAAGGTTAAAGGAGAATCGAATCTAGCTTATACAACTAGTATCATACAGGAGGTGTGGGGATTAGGTTTCCCAGTTGCTAGAGTTCTCATTTATATAGTCTCCAAATCAGGGTTTGCAATCTAAGTTACCTTGGTAACAAAGCATTCAATATTCACCGTTAGATGAAAACCTGATTAGATTCAAGCTAATATCTTTCAACCGTTAGATCGAACTTAACTTGTTATACACAAATGAAATGTAACTTCATTTAGGTTTGAGTAACCGTACCTAAACGTGTACACCTAGTTGGTTCAACAATAGTTAACCAAAGGTTAGCCATATGAGCACTTTCATATCAACCTTATTCATCTTCACCATAACTAGTTCAAATGACTCAAAAGAACTAGTTAGAGAGTTGTTCAATTGCTTAGATCTCATTGAAGTATATAAGACACAATCGAAGCAAAAACGATTTTGATTCACTCGAATGGATTCATGAACATTATAGACACGGTTTGCAAAGATTGCATTCCTTAATTTTTAAATATCTTAGTTCACGAATAAACCATATTTAGAAAATAACCCACTAAAGTACACATACCGGTACGCATACTTAAGTACCCAGATTGAGCTTGTTTTAAGTTCACAAACTCCAGCAGAAATTCACGGGATGTGAATTTCCGGCCCGGACTTTGCTACGGACATCCTAAACCAGTAAAGTACGCATACTTTGGAATAAGGATTTTTGACTTACACAAGTATGAGTTCACATACAATGTTTATATCCATTCAAGGTTATATATTCTAAACTCTCATTTCAATCATTGAAACATTCTTATAGGATGTTATATAGTGGTTATTCACATACTATTTTTCATCAAAGCGATTTTCAAGAGATTGAAACAATCAACATGACTTTTGTCACGAGTAAAGATGAACTTGGCCAAAGCGAAAGCTTACCAACACATATTTCGAGAAATAGATAAGCGAGATAAACTCGGCTCGAAATAGCAAATGTGTATAATCGAAGTCTATATAGATGCAATCATATAGCCGAAGCTAAATGCATTCATCAAGGAGTTTATAAAGATACAAGATAACCCCTATAATATTCCACAGCCGCACTCCCCACAAAGATTTGGCAATTAAGCACAAGTTCAATTAAGAACTCTCCCCCATTGAATGTCATTCCCGAAAGAACAACAAGAGCGACCTTACTCTCACAAGAAAAGAAGGATTTCTTTGGACATTAACAAATCACATAAGAATATGAATTTTTATCCAAAAATCTCAATTGAATTAACCACAAGAGAACCCATGATTAATTTAATCGGAAATGCTCACATTAGAAAACTTACGGAGCCGCATAGTATTTACATAAGGATATGGATCAGGGAAGATCAATACTGCGGATTAAACAAAGATTCATTCTATTTTTCATCACTATTTTCACAATGACATATAATAGACTTAATCTTTGTGAACAAAATTTCATCCTATCTTCCATCAATATTTGCATAATGACATAATAGGCTTAACTTTTGTTTGTCAAAAGTTCATTCAATCTTTTATCAATACTTGCGTACCGAAATATGAAAGACTTAACTTTTGACCACATCTGGGACAATCAAAGTTCACGGATGCAAACACACATATCCCATTACAAGTTGCAATATATGAAACCATAAAGATTAATACTGCAAAATCATCTTCCAAATAAACTTTAAAATTTAAATAAATAAAATCTAAAAACATTACAAGATGAGAATCGTTGGAAATAACTATGTGTAATCATAATAGTGGCTATTCCAGACCCCAGTTATCCTTCTTAAAACATAAGAATAAATTCTCATAAGAAGTTTCCTAGACAAAATAAGAAATCGACAAGCTAAGAAACAAAGAAAGACTCCTAAACCATCAAAACCGAAAATTAACTGAAATCAAATAGCCTTTTCGGAATCCTCATGAGCCTTGAGATCTTTGAGCTTGTGATTGACAACATCCACTGCTTCTTCAGAGAAGATATCCTCATTGAGAAGTTCTTTAACATGTGTCTTCATGAGAACAAGGTCAGAATTAACCTTTTTCAACTCAGTTCTTAACACATCAAGACTCTTCATAGTATCAACGAGTTGCAGTTTAGCTTCCTCAAAGTATTTAAGAAAATCATGAACCACTTCAGCAGAAACCATATCCTAATTCTCAATATCCTGATTTGTATAGGTATAGTAACATGAGGCATTAAGACAATCATTTTCTACTAGGGTTCTTTTCTTCCTCCCTTTGAACTCGAAACCAATACCTTTATCAAGAAAACCTCTTGCAAAATCACCAGAGCGAGAAGATGAAGACATTCTTGACAAAATAGAATAACCCAGAGTATGCGTACGTAACTCAATAGGTTTGGTATTTAAATGGTTTCTTAGGGAAGGTAGCTTTTAGGGTTTCCAAAATTGATTCGTGACAGTAACCGGGTACCCGTACGAACACAACTTGACCCAACACAAAAACACTCACACAAGGTCGTACTTTTACGACATGACAGAATTTTTTGCTACGTGAACTTTCACAAATTTATGACTCAAAAACTTTTATATCTCTACAGAGAAACAATTTAGAGCACAAGAGTAGCAATTTGACAAAACGAAATTTCAAGAAGAAATTGAAATTGAAAATCGTCGTCAAAACAAAATACAAATACTTATGCAAACATGCTTGTAAAGATAATCTGGCTAGGAACGATAAGAAAAAAGCCAGAGAATCAGGAAACACTTTGCCATCAAGTATATCTCACCCAACTAGGACTTTGTGAGTGAGATTTCAACCTTGTGATTAATTAGCACAAGTATGAGCCTTGAGCTCATCAAATGAACGTTGTTTTTGGTTAAACCTCTTTCTCCTGGTCTTTGGAGGAAAACCGTTATGATGCGAAAAGTTATCATAAAATTTACTATCATCAAAGTACGACGGATAGTATGTATTCTTGCCTGAAGAGTTTTGACTAGAAGGAATTGACAGCCTGTTAATAATCTCTTTATATCCTTCGATTATTATTTTTAGATTGTTTTCCATCTCTCCATTTTTTTCCTTCTTCTGGTACCTTTTTCACATCATGAACAACATTATCTCCCTTTTTGATTGAAGAAGACCCATGAGTTCTTCTTGAACGAATTGGTTTAGGAAGACTGTTTCGTATTTGAACATTTGAGGAACACATCGAACAGACTTTCCTGGTAGGATACACATGGTGAGTACTGAAACCAATTGTTCTAGACATACGAAAGTCAATTACACCTTTGAGAATTAAATCTAAGGTGTATTGAAGACGAACAAAAGAATTGTCATTCAACCTCGATTTCCTCTTTTGTTCAACGTGTCCTTTTGAATCACAAAAGAGACACACTTTATGATCACCTGAGTGATTAGACAGAACATTCTTAACACCATCGATGGGAGGTTTCTTCCTTCCATGTGATGTGGAACTTCCTTGATTAGAAGAGGTTATAAGCACATCTTTTCCAATAGGAATGGATTCTGATTTTACTTCTGGAACTGGAACTTTTTCAGTTGTGACAGAAGTAGATGGTATAGTGGACTTTTTGGAGCATCCTTGAATGAAGAGTTTACTCAAGAGATGTTCAAATTCCAAAGCATCCTTTTCGATATTTGCCTCAAGTAAGATACGTGATGATTGAACTTAAACGAAATTCTTACAAGGAGCTTTATCTTAAGAGTCACAATATCTCACTATACCGAGAAGAACATTGACATTGTTTTTTCAACCGAATTATTCTATCAGCCTGAATTTTAACAAGATTTAGAATTAGTTTACACTTTTCAGCTGCTTCTCTTTCATCAATGGAGTCAAACTCATTTGAAGGGTAATCGGGGTAACACATGTCATTGTCAGTCTGTTTCATTAGAACACTCGGTTCGTCTATATTTGAGATTGAAAAATCTTTCTCTTTAATATACATTATAGAAACAGAACTTTTGTTTCTGGTGATGCGTTTATCATAGATAGTACTGCCGTCCATAGAGTCAGATCGCTACAAACACAGACTTATGAGGTCTAAAACGTGTTTTCCTGCTCTGGTACCAATTAAAAAAGCGGGGGTCTAACAACATCACCCAATATTTCGCTTAGTAATCTGTATGGATAACTCCAATATACTTACAAGAGAATCAACTAGACAGTTAGACTCAATCTTAAGAAATGTATATCAAAGAGTTATATCTCAATCTCTCAATTCAATCCGCAATCAAACAAACAATAATTTGCGATCCCGATTGAATATAAGAGAGATAACTTGAATGGTACCAAAGACCAATGTTCAAGGATCAATCAATTTCAATCAACAACCAAAGGTTGGATTTACCAATTGATCGATTCAACGCACAACCTGTGATATTTCAATTATATAACAAAATATAACGCGAAAAAGAAATAACACAGACACCAGAAGTTTTGTTAACGAGGAATCCGCAAATGAAGGAAAACCCAAGGACCTAGTCCAGATTTGAAAACCACACTGTATTAAGCCGCTACAGACACTTGCCTACTACAAAGATAACTTCGGTCTGGAATGTAGTTGAACCTTAATCAATCTCACACTGACTCAAGGTACAGTCGTGCTCCTTACGTCTCTGATCCCAGCAGGATACTATGCACTTGATTCCCTTAGCTGATCTCACCCAAAACTAAGAGTTGCTACGACCCAAAGTCGAAGACTTGATAAACAAATTTGTATCATACAAAAAAGTCTATTGAATAGATAAATCTGTCTCCAACAGATATACCTACGAGTTTTTGTTCCGTCTTTTAATAAATCAAGGTGAACATGAACCAATTGATAACCCGGACTTATATTCCCGAAAAATAGCCTAGAATTATCAATCACCTCACAATAATCTTAATCGATTAACGAAACAAGATATTGTGGAATCACAAACGATGAGACGAAGGTGTTTGTGACTACTTTTCTATCTTGCCTATCGGAGATATAAATCTCAAGCCGATCTTACGATTGCATTCAATCACGATAGAAACAACAAGATCAGATCACACAACTATGAAGAAAATAGTTGGGTCTGGCTTCACAATACCAATGAAGTCTTTAAGTCGTTAACCAACATGATTTCGTGAAAAACCTAAGGTTAAAGGATAATCGACTCTAGCTTATACAACTAGTATCACACAAGAGGTGTGGGTATTAGGTTTCCCAGTTGCTAGAGTTCTCCTTTATATATATTTCAAATCAGGTTTTGCAATCTAAGTTACCTTGGTAAAAAATCATTCAATATTCTCTGTTATATTAAATCCTGATTAGATTCAAGCTAATATCTTTCAACCGTTAGATCGAACTTAGCTTGTTATACACAAATAAAATGTAACTTCATTTAGGTTTGAGTAACCGTACCTAAACGTGTACACTTTGTCAGTTCAACAATAGTTAACAAATGGTTTGCCATATGATCACTTTCATATCAACCTTATTCATCTTTACCATAACTAGTGCAAATGACACAAATGAACTAGTAAGATAGTTGTTCAATTGCTTAGATCTCATAGAAGTATACAAGACAAAGACGAAGCAAAATCGATTTTGATTCACTCGAATCGATTCATGAACATTATAGCCACGGTTTGCAAAGATTGCATTCCTTATTATATAAATATTTAAGTTCATGAACAAACCGATTTTAGAAAGTAACCTACTTAAGTATGCAAACGGGTACGCGTACATAAGTAACCGGATTGAAGTATGAGTTCACATACAATGTTTATATCCATTCAAGGTTATATATTCTAAACTCTCATTTCAATCATTGAAACATTCTTAGAGGATGTTATATAGTGGTTATTCACACACTATTTTTCATCAAAGCGATTTTCAAGAGATTGAAATAATCAACATGACTTTCGTCACGAGTAAAGATGAACTTGGCCAAAGCGAAATCTTACCAACACATATTTCGAGAAATAGATAAGAGAGATAAACTCGGCTCGAAATAGCAAATGTGTATAATCGAAGTCTATATACCAATACGACTTTTATCTCAAGATAGGAGATAGAATAGATAGACTTTTGAGTGATAGATAAGTTAAAGTCTCCACATACCTTTTTGTCAATGAAGATCCACTAGTTCCTTGAGTAGTTCTTCGTATTTGCATGATAAACGCCGTGGATTCTAGAGCTACACTACACTTACTAACCTAGTCCGAGACTTAGCTATAAGTAGACTAGAAATCAAGACTTATAGTTTTTGCAACTAAACTTGACAACAAGCTTGAGATAGCAACGCTTGAGAGTTCGACCGAGCAATGCTCTAACACATTTAACCTTAGGTTTTTCACGAAACCCTGTAGGTTAACGACTTGAAGACTTCATTGGGATTGTGAAGCCAGACCCAACTATTTTCTCTGTAGTTGCTTGTTCTGATTTTGCTATTTTCTATCGTTATTTAGTACTATCTTCTCTAAGATTTGCTCGAGATTTAATCTCCGATAGGCAAGATAAAAAGTAGTCACAAACATCTTCGTCTCATTCTTTGTGATTCCACAATATCTTGTTTCGCTACCATACGATTAAGATTATTTTGAGGTGATTGATATTTCTAGGCTGTTCTTCGAGAATATAGGTCCGGTATATCAATTGGTTCCTGTTCACCTTGATTTATCAAAATACGGAACAAAACTCATAGGTTTATCTTTGGGAGACAGATTTATCTATACAATAGAATTTTCTATGTGAGACAGATTGGTTTATCAAGTCTTCGACTTTGGGTCGTAGCAACTCTTAGTTGTAGGTGAGATCAGCTAAGGGAATCAAGTGCGTAGAGTCCTGCTGGGATTTAGAGACATAAGGAGCGCAACAGTGTGAGATTTTTTAGGGATCAACTACATTCCAGTCCGAAGTTAACTTGGAGTAGGCTAGTGTCTGTAGCGGCTTAATACAGTGTGGTGTTCAAATCTGGACTAGGTCCCGGGGTTTTTCTTCATTTGCGGTTTCCTCGTTAACAAAATTTCTGGTGTCTGTGTTATTTCATTTCCGCATTATATTTATTTATATAATTAAAATATCACAGGTTGTGCGTAAGTTCAATCAATTGTGAATCCAACCTTTGGTTGTTTATTAAATTGATTGACACTTGGATATTGGTTTTTGATACCGTCCAAGTTATTTCTTATATTCAATCGGGCTCGCAAATTCCTATTTGTTTGATTTGGATTGAATTGAGAAATTGAGATATAACTCTTTGATATACTTTTCTTAAGATTGAGTCTGACTGTCTAGTTGATTCTCTTAAAAGTATATTGGAGTTAGTCCATACTGATTGCTAAGCGAAATATTGGGTGTGGTTGTTAGACCCCCACTTTTTCACAAATAAGCCTATTTGATTTCCCTTTAGATTAAAGATCAAGGATTGGAAATATGTTTGCAATAGAAAAAGCTAGCAAACCTCACGAATTCGGAAAAATTACACTCACTTAGATGAGAAGCCTGGATTCTTTACCACCTCTCAAGAATAATCTTCAACTTATCAATTAAGAATAGTTTTCAGATATATATCTTGAGGAAGCACAAAGTATGAGACGAATAGAACTTTGCAATTAATATCTATCTTTCCTTAAAGAGAATACGAAAACCTCGATAACAGAAAAGAAATATCAGGATACACGAACTATCAAGGTAAAAGATAGTCGGACCTGACTTCACGAATCCCCAAAGAAAAGTCTTTTAGTCATAAACCCAATAACATTTCATAGAGGAAGCTTTGGTCAATAGAGGACAACTCCAGCTATCAACTAGGACACAAGGTGTCAAATATTGAATTTACCAATTGAAAGAGCATCTCTATTATAGTTTTTCAAGACTGAGGGTTTCTTATAATTCGAGCTAAGATAACTTGGGATTCGAGCAAACTCTTTCTCTGTTTAGATGAAACTCTAATTAGGTTTTCAAGTAAGCGTGTGAGAAGTTTGAATCGAAACTACATAGGAAAATATACACAGTGGTCCGGTTATGGAACCGTGTATAATGAATGTTATTTTTGCAAATATGCCTTACTAACTATAAGCAATTTGATGTTCCTTTAAACACTTATGAATTTAATCATGATATGTGATCAATGGTGTCTCAGTGGTGTTTAAGGGAGTTATAGCAATGCTAAATATATTTGAAAAAAAAATCTTTGAGCATCTGCTAAATTGTACTAGGACCTCTGGTGAAACGGTTCGTGAACGGAAAGGAAAGTTCACGAGTCAGGGTGCTACAGTTTGTGAACCGGGTTCGCCAACCCTAGTGGCTCGAGAACTCAAATGGAAACAGTTCGTGAACCGGGTTTGCCAACTGTTATCCTTTTACACCAACATGAAAAATTCAGATCAACACGGTTTGTTAACTGTCCCATTCTGAACTTACGGTTTGCGACCTGGTTAGCAGTGGTTTGCTAACCTACCCTAAGCGAAAATATTATAAGTTATGAATTTATCTCTTTTGATGTTTGAAACATTCCCAAATGATAAAATCATTTACATGGGCAATTTTCAATTGATCTAAAATTAATTCTTGTACAATAAATTGTTTCGAACTAGTATTTTTTAAGTACCTTTGAACATCTATACTTGAATCGTATTTCGAGATATTTAACAAGAAAAGCTTGACTCGAAGTTTCTTTTTTGTAAATTTACCAGAAGCCATACGACGTAGTCTCATAAGATAGAATGACAAGATAATGTGTAAATAGAATGGATCAGTCTTCACATACCTGATTGATGAAGTTCTTCAAATGTCTTCATCGATATTTAATCTTCGAGGGTGATGTCCGATACTCAATTACCAAATTCTAACCTATTTCGAGATTTGACTTAGTAGGGTAGAAATCTTGATATAGTTTTGATTAACTAACATTGACGACAAGCTTGAGCTAGCAAAACTTGTGGGTTCAACCGAACATTGTTGTAATCAAAATGAATACCTCTTGAGCTAATTTACGACACTCGATCCTCAACTTCTAAATAACCTAGCGCATGTGCTATAACTTGTTCATATTCATCAGTGCATCAGTCAGGCTCATACCGTACTTATCTTGTGTTATTTTTTTTGATGCAAGTGTCTTATGCAAGCTCCCCTAACTTGCTTGCCTTATTATCTTTCGTAATTAGTGCATGCCTACGTCGAAAGGAAGTATAAGCATCCTTGGAATGGAATATAACTTACCTCATCAAGTATGGCAATAATCGTATCTTGACTCTTAACCAAGATAGATGATATGAGTCACCTCCAAATTAGATGACATGAGCGACAAGGTGCTGGATCAACAATGCTGCAACTCATTGCGGATGCGTACGTACCCTCCTTCGTGGATCGAAGAGATCAAATACTGACTGTAGTTCATCGTCATCGGGACAAACAACTAAAGCCTACTCATGTTTCAAGGCCAAATCCAATCAAAGATTAGTCTGTATAGGCCAAAGGGACTTTCGAAAGATATGCACAAGGCCGTGCATGACTGGTGCTTTGTTGAGGAAAGCATCCTCCTCACTTTCTTAAGGACAGTTCCTCGGGGAAACTCAACCAACCAACACCTCCTCCCTATATATGTATTCAAATTTTGGACCACTTTGCCATTCACCAAGTACCAAGTCCTCGAGGAAAACATCCTCCACTACCTCGAAGAAAGCGCACAACATAATCGTTATACAACATCATTTATGCTTCCACTAGTAAGCTTCACAAGCTTAATATGAGGCTTCATCTTGTTCAATGACGCATCTTTGATCATGTGTCATACGAAAAGTGCGGGTGTTACACTTTGTTACCCTAGAAAAGGTCGATTGCAAGAAAGGATTGATATTAGATGTGAAAACTTGATGGAATAACACTTACTTGATGTTAGATGATGCGGAAAAGTATGAAAAACTTTTAAAAGGTTTATAGGGACTACCAACAAAAGTAAATTTTTTAAGAAGTAAAGGCTAATGTTTTACCTAATGATGATGGTATTGATAAAGTTATAGCTAATGATGATATTCTGAAAGAAGAGGTTGAGGTTGAGCATATAGAAGAAGATGAAGAGTTTGAGGTTTAGGATATGGAAGAAGAGGTTGAAGAATTAAATCCAACAGGAAAGAACAAGACAAAGAAGTAGAAGAAACACCTGCCTCGTCTACATGCTCCTTGTGATGAAGATTGGAAATATGCTAGAGGTCTTGTCAAGTGTTTAAAGGTATTCTTTGATGTTACTGTTAGATTTTCTTCTTCAAGACAAGTTACAACTCATAATTTTTTTTATGGGAATTGGTATTCATCCATGAACAATTAGTTGAGTTTAGAAATAATATAGCATCAGATACCTTTATTACACGTATGGCTAGTGTTATGTTTGCTAAATAAAATAAGTATTGGGGTATATATGAAAAGATGAATTCTGCAATGTTTTTTGCATAATTGTTGGATCCAAGAAAAAAGAAAAGGGATTGGAGTAATCTCTTAACTGTTTGTATGAGAACAATAAATAGGAGGTTCAAAGAGTTATAAAAAGGGTGAATGAAGAATTTAAGATACTCTTTGAAGAGTATAAGTCAGTGTATTCAGTTCATGAGGAGGGGTCAACTTGTGTTACTCAGGTAATTGACACTTCAGTCAGTGTGCAAGACCAAGTGGTTTGGTGGCTAAAATTCAAAACCCATATAGTGTTAAGGGAATAATAATAACAAAACCCATGCAGTGTTGAGGGAGTAAGAACAACAAAGCTACATAGGTACTTGATGGATGTGAATAATGAATCTGATAGTGAAGTTAGTGAAGTAGGTCAAATGAATGACAAGTTTGACATATTAACATGATGGTGGGCCAATAGTACCAGGTATAGGACACTCTCATGTATGGCAAAGGATATATTAGTCATGCATGTATCAATTGACTCTGAATCAACATTTATCCCCAGGAAGCGCATGCTTACTCCATGGAGAGCTTCTTTATCTTCTAATACAACTGAGGCATTGATATGAACACAAAGCTAGCTACTAAAACCCATTGATCTTGATCTTTTATATGATTATGTACCTGATGATCACTCTAGCATGTAGGAAGGTGATGTATTGTTTTTTCTTCTTTTTTATTTTCTTTGGTACTTACCAGTTCAAACTTCAAAGTTGTTAAAATAATTACTTTAGAATAAAGTTTATTTCTTGTTGGTTGTTGTATAGTTATTGGGTCCTTTGAAAGCGACAGACGTCTTTGATCCTTGATGCCTGAAGTTTATTTTTTCTTGTCGTAGTCTCCCAGACTTACAAAATGAAAGTGGAAGTGTGAAAACTATGGAAGCTTTTTTTTTACGTATTTTTTAATGTTGAACATTTAAATTTAAACTTTTGAACTTAACTTGTTTTAAACTTTTTTCGGTTGCGTACTTGTTATCTTAAGAACATAAGTATTTAAAGAATTAAGAACAATTAGTTTTTAATTTTTGTTGGTTGCGTATCAAAGTTGCAGAAAAAAAGTGAAGGTAAAAAAAATTCGGTACAAGTATAGGACCGGAACCCATTTTTTATTTACATATCTGTCATGGTAAAAACCTGGTACCCAACTTATACCGGACCGGTCTTATAGGTACATGAATAAGTACATGTACATGTACCCAAACATGGATCCGGCCAGTAGGAGGTAGCTAAAGGTATTTGGTTCTTAAGAAAAATGGAACATACCGTCCTTTGTGCAACCCTACCTGTAACGAAGATACAATATTGATCAATATTGTGTCAAAGAAATTACTACTCATTATGGCGAAGATCAAGAGAGATAAACCATGATCTCCACAAGGTACTAACGCTACAACAAGATGATCGATGATGTACTATGGATTAACGTTCGTATTCTCCATATACTATTCTTATATAATTGTTTCGTGTTTGTCATCAAGTTCAACGATCCTAAATTAAGTATCTATAAAATTAAACCTTATAGTTGGCATCATAGCATGCTTTTAGAACTCATGACCGTCCGTTGCTAATATGCGAAAATTATATTGCCGTTAATTAGATAATCTTATGATCTATACTGAGTTAATTGGTTTGTATGCAGAATTCAAAATTACGAGGAATTTAGAATCCCATGGAATTACAAATTCCAGGATTTATGTAAATCCCTCGTTGGTCCATAAATCCCTTGATAAGTTTCCCAGCAAATCTAAGGGCGGAGGTGTCAGATTCCATATGGAGGATTTGCCGGAAAAGTGATTCCTGTAGTAAACGTGATTCCAGGAATTTGGAAAACCAAACGTAGCAAGGGAAACATAATTTTACAAAATCCACTGAACTCATAATCTCACTTTTAAAATTCTGCATCCAAACCCACCAAAAGATTTAATGAAAATTATGTTGTCGGACAATTACGGGACTGCTTGGTCAATGTAATATGCATAAAGGGTAACACAGACGTTAAATAAGGTTCGGCCGCCAAAACACTCAGAGTGTGTTTGGTCATAGAATTCACAATTCCGAGGGATTATAATTCCACGGGATTGCAAATATCTGGAATCATGCAAATTTCTCGTGTGTTTAGTAGTTAAGCGAAAATTCTTAGAATTCTTAACATTTCCTTGTTTCAAATCCCATGTACTGTTTAGAGACTGTTTAGAGGGAGAAAATCTGGCTTTTAAGGTTAAAAAAAAGTAAGTCCATAAATCCCTCCTAAATTTTCCAGCAAATGTAAAGGGGTGGGGTGGAATAATAAATCCCGTGAAAAACGTGAATTTAAAGAATATCGACAACCAAACGTATCAAGAAAATCGTAATTCCACCAAATTTCCTGGACCCATGAATTCCACCTTTAAAATTCTGCATCTAAATCCCCATTAGTTTCTGATTGTTTCTCTCTTGTAGTTTTCCAAGAAGAAAGAATAGGTCGTAATGGACCTTTAGGTTGGGCCCACTAGGCTATAAAGTTACGGGCCATAACGTGTTTTCAAGTTTTAACAGGTAATAACGCATGGTATAGTGGTATACAAAATTGTCAAATTTTAAGTGTCGTGTCTTCCAACTCGGACCTGTTCACCAATCTAGTCCATTACTAAACACGATTCCCATCCCGGTTCCTGCTTACCGTTCCAACCCGGTTCCATATCCATATTCTATGTTGTGTATAAATATATTGGTTTTGTGCGTGTTTTGTTCTGGCCTACCGATTCCGTTTATTGTGTGCGTTTTGTTCTGGCCTGCCGATTCTGTTTATTACGTTCTGGTTTTGTGAATGTGTAGTTAGAGCCGATTAAAATTAAGCTTAAGACTAGGAAAATCCGTGAGTAAACCTGCTTTACTATCGGTGTTAATTTTGAATCATAATGTACGGAACATTAAATTTTGGAGAGGTTTCTCACTAAAGAAAGTAAACTAATGATCACCAATATAATTCCGCTTTATTAAAATTATTAATGCGTAATCAGTACTGATTTCCTATCGAAGGATTATAATAAATTTTATGATAAAATCATTTTTTGACACTATTCATTGTATATGTGCATTATGATATGATTTCTCTCGTATTGTTGATAGTTTTAATTGCATGAGATTATACTTACGATTTTTATAGACTCTTTAGCTATCACCACAAGTGTTATATCTTAGTAATAATTATATTGTTATTATAAGCATGAGTTTACAAACCGTAAGGTTCAAAATTTACAGTTATCGACCTATTATGATAATGACTTTATTCTAGTTGATTGGCTATCACCAAAGAGATGTCAAAACACTTTTTTGGCCATTACCACAATTTTGTTAAAGAGGGAGGATCCACTCACACTCGTATTTTCATATTGTCTCACACTTTGGACGTTTTTTTTGTGTGAATAAAAACTAAATGATAACGTATTTGAAGATAATATTTTGAAGATATGTTCGTCATATAAATCTCTACATACCAGCAAAAAATGAGCAAGTTCTGAAATACCAAACCTCATCATCTACCAACCTTAATTTAAACGGTTGAAAATTTGTTTAATATTCGGCGGTTTATTTTCAAAGTAGTAAATGGTGGGGTTATACGTTTCGGAAAGTGCTCATTTTTTTTGGGTATGTAGATCTTTTTAAGACGAACATATCCCCAAAATATTGGCTTCAAATACGTTACCATTTGATTTTTATTCACAAAAAAGACGTCCAAAGTATTAGATAGTGTGGAAAATAAAAGTACGACAAGATCCTCAAATACGTTATAAAATTGTTTTTGCTTAAATATATTAGAATAGCAACTACCCACAGATGATTCGAGTTCATATATTTAAGAAAACACTGAAGGCTATGCTTTTTTTATCATACATTTTGGATATATGAATTGACTTAAATTTAGATGGGTCTCCATTTTCGTTCTCTTTCATTTTTCCTTCCTTAAATGCCATTTTTAGACCGTTTTTGATAGACACATTAAAATAAAATTATGATTAAGTGAACGCCACATGATTTTTGGTACGTACTTTCTTGAAGTGCGTAAAGACGATTTATTTAAATTTTCAAATTCTTATTACAGAATTGAGCAACCCATAACGAAGTTTTTCATATTTTTGATGCGCAATCTAATTATGTTAATTTATGACTAAAAGTCAGTGCATTTTTTAAAGAAACAATTGAAGCACTATTATTTTTTGGATAAATTTCCTATAAATGTTCATCTTCTTTATATACACTACTAGAAAATAACCCGCTTGATAATAAGTAATTCATATGTTCTGATCTTGATTCGTGTAATTCATCTGCAGTTATTAAATAACATGATAATCAGTTCCATTATTATTTTTTTAATTGTCATGTGTTTTAACCGAGTTTATTTTAACATTAAAACTATCGACCACGTTTTATACTTTATGCTAGAACATAGCTCGGTTGAACCCACCAAGCGTTGGTATGTCAAGTTTGGTTGTCATATTGTAGTATCAAAACTCATCTAGTGTCGCTTGATTAAATACTAGAGTCAACTTCGTTGAGGTTAGACTAGAAAGTCTAGGAATATTGAGATATACAAGTATTACTCTGAAAACCTGAAGAATGAGAAGAAGTAACGACTACAACGACGACATCATCCTTTCACTTGAGGTTAGTAATATTGACTTGAACTTGTTTCGATTCCTAACGTATCTTTCAAGTCGTGCTATATTGAAAACATAACATGCGAAGCTTGTATATAATACTCTAGTGGATAGACATGATCATAATAGTATGGTCATAGTAGTAAGAAATTATATTACGAAGTATAATGCTTATCATTTGAACTTCGTAGATATGACATCGACATAATCTTGTATATAGTTTTATGATTATGTGTATGGGTGTATGTTGAATATTTCATCCTAGGAAAAAATGTTTTACATTTTTTAAAGGAAGTAAGTTCATGAACTTGTTTCATGAATTGAAAGGGAAATCAATAGGTATATTGATTATGTCGATAAATTGAAAGGGAAATCAATAGGTAAATTGAAGTATAACGCTTATCATTTGAACTTCGTAGATATGACATCGACATAATCTTGTATATAGTTTTATGATTATGTGTATGGGTGTATGGTGAATATTTCATCCTAGGAAACAATGCTTTACATTTTTTTAAAGGAAGTTAGTTCATGAACTTGTTTCATGAATTGAAAGGGAAATCAATAGGTATATTGGTCCAGTTATTCATTGCATATTCTTTGGATGACTAATATGTGTGAGTTGGTAGAACCGATCTTAACTCAGGTTATGTATCTTGGTATAACCGATCACAATACCTTGACTTATGATTTGGTATGACCGGTTCTGGTAATTGGTGTAACCGATCCTAAGTAATCACCATGAGATGGTATGATCGATCCTTGTAATTGGTGTGACTTATTCTGGTAATTGGTGTGACCGATCGTAAGAGGTTGTGTGACCGATCCTTGTAATTTGTATGACCGATTCTTGTAATTGGTATGACCGATCCTAGTGACTGGTATGACCGATCACAAGTAGGTACCATGTTTAGGTAGAACCGATCCATGTGATTGGTATAACCGATCTGAACCTGTTAGAGCATAGCTCGGTTAAACCCACCAAGCGTTGGTATGTCAAGTTTGGTTGTCATATTTTAGTGAACCAAAACTCATTTAAAGAGTCGCTTGATTATTTACTAGAGTCAACTTCGTATGGGTTAGCTAGAAAGTTACTAGGATATGAGACTTATAAGTATTACGTGAAGACTTGAAGAATGTGAAGAAGTAAAGAACTACAACGACGACATCATCCTTCCACTTGAGGTTAGTAATAATTGACTTGAACTATTTCATTCCTAACGTATCTTTCAAGTTGTGCATGTTGAAAACATAACTGCGAAGCTGTGAATGATTATACTTTAGTTTAGACATAGTATTAAGGAATTACAATACGAAGTATAACGTCTATCTTTTGAACTTCGTATATAAGACATCGACATAATCGTATGAATGATATTGTGATTATGTATAGGTATGGGTGAAGATTTCGTCCTAGGAAACAATGTTTTACATTCTTTTAAAGGAAGTAAATTCATAAACTTGTTTTGTGAATCGGAAGGGAAATCGCTAGGCTTATTGGTATTGTTATTCATTGCAAATCTTTTGAATTTCCAATATGTGTGTTTAGTATAACCGTTCATAACTTGCTTATGTATCTTGGTAAAACTATTCATAAGGCCTGACTTTTGTATTGGTATGACTTTTATTAGTGAAACCGATCTTAAGTAATCACCTGAGATGGTAAGATTGATATCTTGAAATTGGTGTGACTAAATACTAGACATTGGGTAACCGATCTTAGTAAGAGGTGTGACCGATCATAAGAGAGTGTGTAATCGATCCTTGTAATAGGTTTAACAATTTTTAGTAAGTTGGTGTAACCGATCCTATAACTTGGTCAACCGATCA